>SNVD02005465.1:12500-223993 GCA_013180625.2 Boswellia sacra
GCATCAAATTTTTTAAGAATGGGTCATTTTTCAATAAGACCTTTTAATTAGTTTTAATTTTTGAATTTTTTTGTATTATGACTCTGATTGTTAAATAAAAATTTAAAATTAATAAAAAAATTTTATACATAAATTGATACAAAAAGAAGCCTTGAGTTCCTATAGGAATATAGAAAGAACATAAAACACCTGCCTTTCAACTCCTCCAAATATGAGACCCAGGCATCGTTAAATTTTATTTTTAAATGACAAATTATTTGGCTTTATGGCTCTCAGTCCACTTTTAGAGTAGAATGAAGACGTATATGATATGTAACAAAAATATTATTGGGTTTTACAGCGTATGGAAGTTACGAATAATATAACTGAAAACAGTAATATAAATCAGAACAGGATTTTTACGTGGTTCAGTTATAACCAACCTACATCCACGGGCAACAAGAGTTGCAGTCCACTATGTTGTATGTGTTGACACTCGACTTAGGACTCTTTACAGTGGTAGACACCCGCTCACTCACTAACCTAATCTATGTAAACTTGATCAACCCCGATCACAACTATAGTCTTTCACACACTCTTCTAATGCTGCTATTTTTCTGTCATCATTATCTTAACTACACACAGTTAAGAATAACATAACACCTGTAACTGGTACAGACACATGTGATTACTCAACTCCCTTAAGCTCACACGATTTATAACCATTAACCAAAGCCTAAAGCTTTACACAAGACATAAAAAACAAATAAAAAATGCACTCAAACTTGCTCTTGCTTACTCTCTCTGAATTTGCCTTGAATGCCTTGAATACCTTCCTCCAAAGCTATGAAGATAGCTTTATATAGTATTTGATATCAATTGTAATCCTTGTCAAGATCCTGTAGAATCTCAATAAAACTCATAAGAAAAGTTTGGATAACAACCAAACATTATAGGAAGTGATAATATACTTCTCCTAAGTAAACTAGAATACTTAAATAATATCCTAATATAATAAGAGATAATTAATGTAAATATAAGACTTCCTATTTCAACTAGGATACCATATCAAAACTTATCATATTCTAATTAAAATTCTCCTAATACAAAATATCTATATAAAATAAATGAGATTAGAAAAATATCTATATGTAATGTTTTTATCACATGATGACAAAATACTCATGTGTAATACACATGTCATGTGTGCCACCTCTAGAACCAACAAATATATACATATAGCACCACTTCTACCACTCTTTGACATGTTTTGCTATTAATTAGATTTCAAGCATCAACATAGGAAATCTTTTAATGGTATTGTTAGAAATATGACTTGACAGTTGGATATTGAAATCCTGAAGTGCACTCATCCTGGGTGGCATGAGCCGCAAGCCTAGAAACAAACCTCTCAGGAATCAAGATCCGTCGTTTTCAAATTGGCCAAAAACATTTTTTCCTTTATCTAATGATAATAATATCCTTTTTGTGTGGAAACTATAGGTTAGGTAAGACAGGCTTGCAGGAGCCTGGGAGTGGGTGCTCAGCCTCTTGTAACTGAAAAGGCTACAACAATTAATGTCAGCTGTGTAATGTCTATTCGTAGGCAGAGTTAAAGGTGTAGATATCATATGCTTCACCAATTTTGCCTACCAATTGTCGTCTCTCTTTTGCTTCCAATCTCTGAGGGAATGGTGAAGATTTGGAATCAAAACTCTGCTTGGTTTTTGCCAAGACGAAGTGCATTTGGAACTTAAGCTCGAAATGGCAATTTCATATTTTGACCTACTACTAGACCTTTTTGCGTGGTTTACTACTCTTCAAATTCAACCTTGACTACTTGCGTGTTCCACCGTTTTGAATTTAAAGTTTTGGTTCAGTTTTTACAGTATCACATGTTCACGTTTTTATGAAATTGATTGACAAATTAGCCCGGAACCATGCATATTTATTGTGGTTAGTTCATTGTCGAGCTAGGGCACAAAAATGAAAAGAGTTTGCGTATGTAACAGTATCATTAAGTAATTACCGAATCATTGGCGATGTTGTCCAAAATCCTATTCCATTTTCAGTACTTTACACCATCAAACGATTTTGGTGGATTAAATTGGATATAAGCATGGAGGAACGGAGACCAATGTTTTGAGTTATCAATTATCAACCTTATCAATTATCAACCATCACCAACTCCAAGACGCTGACCCAAAATTGCATATTCATGACCAAAATAAACAATTAAATGCTTAGTGCTGAAGAAGAATGAAAAAAAAATCGGTAGTAGATAATTTTTGTTAGATTCATAACATATATAGTAATTTTAATATGGGATAATATCATAAACCACCCCTGAAGTTTAGCTAATTATCATACGGAAAGCCTCTTATGTAAATATATCAACGCGGTCCCTAACGTTTGCGTTTAAGCTTCATCCAGCTCCAGCTAACAGATTCCGTTAGTTTTCAAATTAACGTTTTGGGGTATTTTAGTAAAATGACATAATTCATATGGGATAATATCATTAACCACCCCTGAAGTTTAGCCAATTATCATGCGGAAAGTCTCTTATGTAAATATATCAACGCGGTCCCTAACGTTTGCGTTTAAGCTTCATCCAAGTCCAGCCAACAAATTCCATTTGTGTAGAAACTGAGAAAAAAACTAAAAATACCATTTTACCTTTACTTTTATATCCTTTCTTCTTTCTTTTTTTTTCACAATCGAAAATCCAATCCCTTTTCACACCCACAGCTATCTCTCTCACCCCAACCTCTCAATCTCCAAATATAGCTTTGGCTGGCTACTGGTTCTTTATAAAATTTCAGTTTGAGAATTTTTTTGTCTTTATTTTTGTTGCTTCATTTCAATACGTAGTGCCTGTGAATGTTTTCTTAGGTTGAGAAAATTTTTAAGAAGTTAGTGAGGAGAAAGAAAAGCATGCCAGTTTTGGGTTTTAGAGTTTTTGCATAATTTTTTTTAAACATAATTGTTGAAATAATCTGGATTTAATTTTGAATATTTGATTCTTTTTTTTTAATAGCTTTGTGATTGAGTTGAGATGGTGGGTGTTGATGGTGGAGGCAAATTCGGTGCTATCATGGTGGAGTCTTCTGACGTATATTTTTTTATTTAAATGAATTTGATGGTGGTGATAGTGGCTATGGTGGTTATGGATGGTGATGCTTGTGTGATATGAAATGAATATTTTAGAAAAGAAAATTCAAGGGTTAGTTTTACGTTTACTAATACGAAATTATGTCATTTTACTAAAATACCCCAAAATGTTAATTTGAAAGCTAGCAGAATTTGTTGGCTGGACCTGGATGAAGCGTAAACGCAAACGTTAGGGACGCGCTAATATATTTATATAAGAGACTTTCCGCATGATAATTAGCTGAACTTCAAGGGTGATTTATGATATTATCCCATATAAAATTATGTAATTTTACTAAAATACCCCAAAACGTTAATTTGACATCTAACAGAATCTGTTCGGTGGACCTAGATGAAGCTTAAACGCAAACGTTAGGGACGGCGCTGATATATTTACATAAGAGGCTTTCCGCATGATAATTAGCTAAACTTCAGGGGTGGTTTATGATATTATCCCATTTTAATATTAACGAAGACAATTAAAAAGAAAACTACACGATTTCTTTGTCCTTTGCTCAAGGAGTGCTCATTTTTATGAACGTGTAACATAATTTCACCAATCCATCAACACATACAACACAAGTGTCTTTTTCTCTGGCGTGCCTTGCTTGCTCTGTTCAAGTTAATCAGCCAACTATTATAAACAATAAACACCAAAACCAAAACCACTGCCATTTTGTAATCTCACTAGTCACTGGCTTTCTCTCAACTCTCCAGTTGTCTGAGCAAGCACACATCTAGTGCGATTCGTTTCTGGATTCTAGACTATCGCCATTGGGCTTCGGCCCATTAGCAAACCCATTGAGCACATTGAGCCCCCTTCCTGCAATAGAAATGGGCCAATAAGCCCTTCTTATAGTGATACCCAAACCCAACCCAGATACTCAGCTGATACTTTTTGCCTTCTCCCTTCACTGGCTGTTGCCATTGAATATGATGCCTTGAATTAATTTGATCCGGCTACAAGTGTTTAGCTTTCTATTATAATTTTTCTTAACGAAAATACTATTTTGATTTTTTTTTAAAATATCGTTGGATTAATCACGTTAAGCTTTTTACAGTGATTTAAATATCGTTGCATAACTTTTTCTTAAAATTATTTTTCACTTTCATAATTCTTGTATGCAATTTCGAAACATAAAAACCTATAATGACTTATCATTGATAACCAACTACACCATGTTGATAAATATATCCAAAATTCAATCTTATAGTACACCAAACTTAAGACTTAAATATAAAATTTCCATCATATTATAATGTAATTACATCGTATCATACATCAAATGCATTCTCATTCTCAATCTAATTTTCTATCCATCAATGGGAATGGGATTGACATTATTCCAATCAAAAAGGGCCATGCATGAACAGCGAAGTACGTATATAATATGCATGGAGTTTAGTTATTGGAACATAAAGAACAATCACAAAAATTCACATTTTGGTCGACATATATCAAACGGAAGAGGAAGATGAAGAAGATAAATAGATAGATAAATATTGACATGTGACACTTGACAATCACACATTATTCTAGATCTAAAATGTACAGGTTAATTAGATGCCTTTTAGAAAAACATGTGGCATCATGAGATTATGCCACCTTCTATTTAATGAAATGCCAAGATTGAAGGCATGTGTAAAATAACATATAAATACCTACTTATAAGTTGGAGAAGGGGGTTCCACTCTCTTTGGGTAACAAAGTAGTCAATCCTCCTCCATTGTTCACGATCTACTGTTTATTGATTATTATTTATCTCTACCGTTCATAATATAATATTAATTTGATTACTGTTCATCTCTTCTGTTCACAATCTACTATTCATTCATTACTGTTTGCCAATCACTGTTTATAATTACTATTCATCACCACAGTTCTCCTCTCTATTTTATCTCTTATTGTTATGAGCAATTATCATACTATATTTGTTTGACTTGTAGCTCTCTTATTTGCATTTTCTACTTAAAATACTATCCCCATAACTGACTTCAGCGTTAGAGGGCTAACGCCGTTAGTATCCTGACGTCCGTTGACTATGTGTTTTTTGTAGTTGAAATGAAGTCACCGCGAAGGTTGATAAAAGCTATAGAACAATGAGCTTGAAGCAAAATTTGGAGGAGTGAATCGTTGACTACTAGACTTCAAAAAGTATTGTTGCATTTTCCTTAGTGGATATGTGATTCGATCTCGTGTTGCATGTCCTTTTTTATCCAAATTTTGGCATCAATATTTGACGCTATATGTGAGAACGATTGCTTGTTCCTGGTATTTGTTATACATGAAAGTACGCTTTACCTCGGCACCCATGAGTCCAAACTTAGATTCCTAATTTGGTTTTCCTATGCTTTTTATAATTGGTATCATTCAGTCGGCATCAATAACATGACAGCCCAACCTTACCACGATTAAATCTTCGGAAAATAAATATATTCACTCTGGTACTGCTTGCTTTTTATGGTACGGTATGATTATATTTTTGATTGATCGATATCTGTATTGTGATGCCTTTTATGATCATATGGGAGTCATTTATTTGCATGGATGGATAATTAGTATTGTACTCGGTATTGACCACTTGACATTATGCTTTCATTTAATGCAATCATTTGTCTTCTTTAAGGTGTAGTATATGTTGGCTTCAGTGAATTTCTACTTAGTACTCCTTGCTCATGTAGCTTTGATTTTTTCTTCTTGTGAATTACATATTCAGCCATGTAAATAATTTCTCTAGCATCACATGGTTTTGCTTTAACCATCAAGAGCAATCATGTTTTCTTTATTGCTCGGAATTTTGTAGTCGGAAGTTTTAATGTGGACATTTCCGAGGCATTGTTTTGGTCGGAAGCCTGGACATTTCTTAGGCGTTGTCGTGTTCGGAAGCTTAGACACTTATGTTTTTGCATGTTCAATACTTCAACTAATGCACTCCTTTGTTATCTTACGACTTATTTATGCAAATCCAATGGCCATCTATTTTGTCCATTAGTTCATCCCTTGCTATTTAAAATGCCGTTGCTTGGCCTCTCGTGAATCTACATCAAGCCACGTAATCCTCCAGTCGGTTTCATGCATAGATGAATGAATTTCATTAATCCAAGGTCAAATTACCTTACTACCTTTGGCTTTGAAAATCAATAATTTGATAGCTTTTGTATAATTGCCAATATTTGTCTCTTCTTCAAGATGCCACGTAGCATTTTGGTTTTTTATTAAACTTTGTGGCTTACTTCCACGTTACTAGTTCATTTGATGGTCAATGTCATGATCAATTTCAAAATTTCCAAAGAGATAAATCATGCTACTCTCGGTATTTATTCATTCAACTTTTCCACCTTCTGCCCGAGCATCAATTCGGCATTGTTTAGCTCGGAAGTTCTAGCTCCGTAATTTTGCATGCTCAGTACTTTGTGCCCTGAAATTTTGAATTCAATAATCTTTCGTCCACGTGCTCTTTATATGCTTTTATCTATGCGTAGTATTTTTCAAGAGGAGAACTGTTGGAGACAGTTTATGCTTGGCAACTTTGCATGGCCCATCTCTTTTAAAAATTCTTGCTAATTCTCAAACTTTTATGTCTTCATTGTGTAATCCTTGAAAAGCACATGTGCTTGGAATTTATCAATATGCTAGCCAAGAGGTATTGGCTTTGTCAAATTTCTACATAGTACTTTTTGCTCATGTGTGTAGGCATTGGAACTTTTGCCTATGATTTGAGGCCTGATGACAACATTTGGTACCATCGTCAAAGGTGCTTACTCTCAAAACAAAGCTCTTGGACTCCCAAAACAACCAAAACACTAAAAAAACAGTGCAAAAGCCAAAAAGGACCGAACATACGCAGGAATTGGCAAAGTAGGTGTACGCCTACACTGCTTAAGGACGCATGCCTTGGAAGGTTCTAGAAACCCCAAGAAACCCTAGAAAACCCCAGAGTAGGCGCAGCACCTACACATAAAGGCGCATGCCTCCAAGACAAGTTGGCGCACACCTACCCTCAGGATCCCACATTGGAAAAATACAAACATTGCACTGCTACAGTTCACGTAGATAAGTGTTTATGATTTTTAGTGAAAGGCACGGAATACATACGTGGAATTGTGGAGAACACTCTAAAAAATTCTTAAACACATCGTCTCTTTGAAAAACCTTGACGATTAGTTTTCTTAAAGTCCAAGCTTTGGAAGTAAGGTAATCACCCTTGAAAATAGTACAGAATTGAGGGCCTAAATCCTTAATTCTTTCTAGTTTTCTTAAAATCTTGTTAGAAATATGTTTTAGGATTAATGCCATGATTAGGAGCATGCTTAAAAGTAATGTTTAGTTTAGGATTTAGTTATTTTTGCCATGTTTATTTAGTTTATTGCTTTGTTAGTTATTTAGTTAGTCAGATAAGCGCATGACTAGATTAGATAAGAGTTAGTTAAGTAATATGTAGCAATACATGTTTAATATTGCTATGCCGTAATGGTGAATGTGTGAATACTGTATTATGATTTGTGTTCTATGTAGATGGTTTTTATGAGTTCTAAGTTGAGAGAGCATGCTAACCTCTTATGATGCTATGTCTATTCAAACATGCCATTAATGTTTTATTCCTTCTATTTCCTCTCTCTATTTAATTATTCATCCTGCTTTCTGAACTACAACCGAACCCCTCTTCTTTCTGTTCTTCATTGTTAAAAATGAGTGTCGGGTATGAACATGCATGTGCATGTTCTTGACTAATAAGCAAAGGCGCACGCCTGCCTACCACCGAATCTCAGAATTCAATTCCTCCTTGTCCCTTTCTGATTTCATTTAATTCAAATAAAATATTCACCTCTGTCTATTCCATTTATTCTAAGTTACATATTTTTTTTCTTTAAATGCAACTTTTATGATAGGAAAGTATGATTTAATTCCTTTTTACCATCACTAATGTCTTATGTATGATGAATGAGCCTTGATTTGTTTAAGTCAATATTTGTTTATCACATAATTAAGTCTCTTGTACCTTTGTGATGATTTTTTTTTGTGTCTTGAGTTGGTTTGTTAGCTTTGCTTATCTTTATGTTTTAAATCTTATATGCTTCAAATTTGAAATGTTAGTTAGCATTCTTTTATAACTCTCCTCTTTTACATTTATCATTTTGAATTATCTACTTTGATGCACTCTCTTTGGGAAATTGTTGTAATCTCCATATCCCTTTTCCTTATGTTTGAAAGGCAAATGTAACTCCATACTCCTCCCTCTTTCAATGAATGTATATATACTGCTTCACCACATGTAACCTAAAAAGATAAAATTTGGTTGTGTGCAAAATAAATCTACGATCAAGATGGATAGAATTAATTATTAAGAAACAACCAACCCAGTAGACTCTAATGAAAGCCAAACATTGTCTGGATGAACTAAAAGTCCATACCTAACTCCCTGAACCTAGCTCTAAAAGGATGATGGGTAGTTAGGTCCAGAAACAAGGGATCAACTGCCATCATTCACATTTTCCTATGGTTAATTACCCTGGTGGCGACTCCATTTTGATTTTTTGGATCTTGCCTCTATGGTTTGATCCGATAACCCTTTAAGCTTCATTGTGGAACTTACAAAAGCAGTGTCGAGGTCGCCATGACTTTGGCAGGATAGAAGCCCCATCCACAATATGACTTTGATTTTATCATATTGTGAATGAAATATTTGGTCGTATGATCATATAATTAATGTCCTTGAACATTTAATGTTCAGATGTGACTCATAGGTATTGTTTAATATACAATGGCTCATATAATTTATATGGTTCAAATATAAATTACTTGAACATGTTCACTTTTTGTCATGTGGGTTTATGATCATATGTTGGTTCGACTTCATCATAAGCCCACATGGCTAGGCTCATGTGAACATTCGTTCAACAAATAGAATTCATTGCTTCATCCATGTTGATGTGCACCATGGAATATTATTCTCGGAAGTTATTACTTGAAACTTTGGAATATTTACATCATTAAAGGCCACTGTCTCTACATTTTAATGAAACAATGCTTTGAATAGTATAATAAACCTTTTGAGCTTCAGTTTTCATTGCCCACAAGAATCAGATATGCTTGTGCCTTCCGTTCTCCAGAATAAGTAGGATGTATAACAAAATTTGTCTTCTTAGATTTATTGTACTTGTTCAGTCTAGTGACACTCATGATAAATTGACTTCAGCAAGTGTAAAAAGTCTAAATTTGTTTATTGAGAAGAAAGGCTGGTTTCAAGAATTGCAATGATTTTTTTTGAGTTGAAACTTCTTCATTCTCTAAAATGCAATCTCTTCCTGAGCATCAAGAATTCTTTGAAATGCAAAATTTTTTCGAGGTATAAAAGTTCTCTAAAATACAATCTTTTTTCGAGCATCAAGAATTCTCTGAAATGTAATCTTTTTCGAGCTACGACAAATCTCTAAAATGCAATCTCTATCCGAGCATAAAGAATTCTGTGAAATGCAATCTTTTCGGAGTTTCTTCTGAGCATCAAGAATTATCTAAAATGTAATCTTTCCTGAGCAACAACAATTCTCTGGACTCAATGTTTTCCCTGTCTGCCACACTTCTCTAAACTGCAATGGTTTTTTTGAGCCGTAATGCTTTCACGATACAAAACTTCTCTGAATTGCAAGAGATTTTGCAAGATGAAACTTTTTTTGATTTAGCACTTAATTTCATTTGGCTTGTTTGATGGAAGTCAACACCGCCTCTTTCCTTCCAGCAATATTTACATTGTCAACCATAATATGATGACAAATACCACAACTTGAGAGGTAATGAAGCTTCAAGAAACCTACCCATCATTGCCATACAAGAAGTTTCAAAATCAAGTTCATCACCGATTTAAAAGACTATAAAAAGAGGCATCAATTCAATTCTAAGTGAACAAAGTGAGAGCAAGTGTTACAAAAAAAAAAGAGGAAAAAACAAGAAAGAGAGAAGTGACTGTGTGACATTTGAAAGGGTAGAGAGAGAGAGAGCAAATGCTTAATCGAGCTACAACATTTCTCCAAGTTGTAATGTCTTTTTGCTTTTCCGAGCTGCAGTATTTCTTCGAGCCACAATGTCTTTTGACTGAGCCAAGGCATTCTTCCAAGCAGCAATATTCTCTCGAGCCATAGTGCCTTCCTAAGCCGCAATCTTTCCTAATCTATCATGACTTGCTTGCTCAGTCGATCCTGGCTGGGTTATGTTCATTAAGGACGTGAAGATAGAAGGCCAAATAATCTGCTCACTATGGACATCCATAGTTTGTATATAACACAGAAATTCAGTAAAGCTCGGTATCAGTACTTTTTATATTACTTGAAAATTATATTTATTTTTAAAGCAAGTTAATACCACTACAAGAAAAGGAACCTTTTACTGCGACTATACACGACGGTTTTTTTAAACGGCAGTAAAACAAAAGCTCTGCAGCGGTCAAATACAACCGATGTAAATCGAATGACTTATAAGTTATAAGCCTTCCTTTTTCTTACCCTAATTTGTTGCCGCCGCATGCAAAGAAAATTTTCTTCACTCAGACGCGAAACATCCCTTCTCTATTCAAAAGCCTCCTTACACCTTGCTCTTGAATCTGTAGCAATCCACCCACATAGACACTGTTCGTTGGCTTTCGGCTCTTTCCTTTGACATAGACTCCGCCGCCCCTTCCCTTCGAACTTCTCATTATCCAACCCCTCTTCACCTTGAATTTCTCCCCCTCCACTTCTGATCCCTCGTCCCCACCTCCACCCTCTTCGATTACCACCATATTCTGGCTTCCAACTCTCTTGAGCTACTGCTGATAGTGGACAATCATAAATTTCACACAAGACCCATCTGCGGGGTGGACTTGTTGGAGAGTATAATGAGTCTGTGAGTGGTGGCGATGGTAAGGAGGGGCTTAGGAGGGTTTATAATGGGAGTGGTTTGTTGGAGTTTAATGTTGTGAAGTAGGTATCTTAGAGTGAGTTGGTTTCGGGCGTCAGTGGTGGGATCTAAGACAGCCCAGCAACCCTGTTTTTAGTTTAAGGAAAATTGGTGAGTTTTCTCTGTCTTGAAGCTGTTTTTACGCTAGTCTATCATTTCTACCATTTCAAATAAGAGGACATATGCGTAATAGAAGTTAGTTAGTTTGTCTTTTTGCTATTTGTTCATTTTGTTGATGAAATTTCGATCTGTATATGGTCTCTATAGCTGTCTGTGTTTTCGTTTTGGAAAGAACATGACGTGGGCTGGTTTTGGTTCGTGCTTTACTCAGGTAATTTTTTTTATTTATCTACTTATATCTTTTATTATTGGAAATAAAGTTGATTTGGAAAGGTTGTAAATTCTTTTTGAAAAATTTTCATACTAGTGCGTATTTGATTCTTGCCTTTGGTTACCTTCTGAAATCAAGTGGCCTAAGCTAAAGTCCAAATTTTTCATTAATACCTGTGGCTTCAAGTTTATTTTACTATTAATAGTTAAACAATTATTCATAATTGTTTTTAGTATTTGCTCTAGATTAAAAAAATTTTATGGAATTTGTTATCAAACACTTTTATTTAATTTAAATTAACAAAAATTGTTGCATTATTCAGATATAAATAATGATATTTAAAATTACTTTAATTATCATTAGAGCCACGTGTTCTTTCTTTAATACATGTTATAAATGTTTGTATAATCCGTTACATTGTACTTTTAATTGCAAAATCATATTAAAGTTAGTGCCTTTACAATGCTTACTCAAATACATAATTGATTGCATTTTATTATTATTTATTGGTTGAATGTTTAATAAGTTGTATAATAAAAGTTATTGCATGTATTATAGTGAAAATTTAGAATTTTACTTATAAATTATATAAAATAATTCTTATTTATTACACAGGGTACTAAACTTTTAAAAAGGTATACTTATTTATTTTGTCCACATTTACATACAGATCTGACAATATTTTTTATTTAATAAAAAATGGGCTGTTATATTTCACTTGCTTTTATTTTGAAATTCAAAGGTAAACATGTGTGCAAAATGGTTTTCCTTTCCTATCTTTAATTATATACATTATGTTGATTTAACCAAAATGTTTCTGTGTCAGGTGAGTGGATTATCTAAGAAGAGAAAAAGATGATAAATGGACATATAGAAATCTCCGAGTTCTCATTCGGAGAGCTGGCGACCTGCAGGTATCGTATATATTGATTTCAGTATGGGTTTTAGCTGTACATGATAGGTGTCTATTTATGTATTACTTTTATATCAATTCGTCCATGTTTCTTTGCTATATTCCTTGGTATTTTTATGTTTTTGTGTGGTTTTGTTGTTTGTAGGAGTTTTGGAGCAACTTGCACAAAAATGGAGTAAAACCCTTCATTTTCACCTCTGCTAGTCAGTGATCTTCTCGGATTTAATTGTATTGATATACAATGAACCCGATGACATGTTATATACCGTTGGAAAGCTCTCGAAGTCTATTTTCTGGAGAAATTTACGGTTTATAAATCCATTCAGTGTACCAAAAGTTGTAATCAAAACAGTGTGAGATGTATAGAAATATAATTCCACAAGCACTGTAGCATGTATAATACGGGGCACTGTAGCAAGTCACTGTAGCAGAGTATTTAAACACATTTTAGGGTTTTATTTTCATAAAGGGAAGAGGGGAGAACGTGGAGGAGGCTGCCTCTTTGGATTTCTCTCATCTCTTGGAGTTCTTGAAGGAGATTGAAGGCTTGGAAAGAGGAAGAACTACAAATCCTAAGAGATTTCATCAAATTTGCTAAGTTTTCCCTTTCCCTTTCATTTTCTGGAATGTCTCCATATTGTATTGTATTTGTATTCTATCTGAATATGTGTAACTAAATCTGAATTGGTTGAGGGTGATTTCAAAGCCCTTGATATGGTTTTTGTAAGTTGATTGTGCAAGAAGTTGTTATCCAATTCTCTAATTGAAGTTGCTTGTATTTTCCGATGTCTAATGCTTATGATTGCTTGCTGGATTGTATTTGGGTGGCCAACTGAATATAATCTGGATATTGTCTATTGCTAGACTAGAAATCTTGATCCGTAATTGTCTTGAATTTCTAATCCTTAGTAGCAAAATTGTGATCAGAGATTGCAATTGGAGAATACAACCTAAGTTAAATAATCCGAGCTTGTGTGTTTATTGCTTAGATCAACCTATCTTTCTTATCGTAATGCATCCATTGAATTAAATTTAGAGAGCTTGTTCTAGGTTGTTTAATGGATAGAGATTAAATAAAGAGCCTGTTTTGTTTAACAACAAAGTAAGGAAAGATTGGGATAACAGAGCTTGTTGTTATCTACGGTTGATAATTTCAATGGTGTAATTGGATGACAATTCTATGATTAATTAGCAAATCCATATCTTGTGGCAGAGAAGGATCCCTTAACCAGGTTTCTCTCATTGAGTTTTCACTCAAATTAACTTTCTGTTTTGTTATTCTTTACTTGCATTAATATTTCATCTAGTTAATCAATCAACAAAACCCCCCTCATTTAGTTTATTGTTGCTTTCGAATAACAAATTCAATTAGAATCAATCCTCGTGGGAACGATATCTTACTTATCACTTTATTACTTGTGCGACTAGTATACTTGCTAGTTTCGAACGCATCAGTACAAAATTGTGATAACATGGAAAAGCCCTTGCTTTTGTCTACAAGATAGTTTTTTTAACAGTTAATGGTTTATTTGCTATGATTAACATGGTAAATCAAAAGGATAACACTTTTGACTTGGATAATTATGTGTTATTATCATGTTTGACCCTCATATTGTTGATTTATTTGATGTTTATCTGAAATTAAGCCCATAACAAGATAGATTCGTTACTTTATCAAACTTTGTAGGCCTCTTTGTCGGAACTGATTTGTGCAACCACGACCAATATTATACACATTTATGTCTTTGTAACAAAAGAATAAAACTGGGCAAGGCCCATTGACCTTACAAAGATGCATGTAATGTAAAAGAAATCAAATCTGGTAATTTCTTGTTTAACTTGATATGGTAATTTAGGTTTATAATTAGATTTGCTTCATTGAAATGAATTGAAATCAAATTCTTATAATTCGGTGTTGATGATTATTGGGTGATGTTTTACTAGAAATTTTCAAATTTTAAGTGACTAGATTGGCTGACCCACAATTATAATTCTTCAATTTGTTGTAACCTTTTATTGCAGGCGGGTTATGAGAAGGGGACCAAGGATGAAATTGAAGAGTTTCTTTATCAATTACTAGACGTTAATGATGATGGCATATGGGGGAGGTAACAACATCATCTTTGTCAAAATAACTTTTAGCAACTAGTGATCGAATAAATTTATAGTAATAAATTTTGTAATAATGATAAATATTTCGTAATTTTTACTTATTATTTATTAGTTGAGTGATGGATATGGCTTAATTGTTTTTTGTTCTTTTTTATTTTTATTATTGTATTTGAAATATATTTAACTAAAATTAACAAAATACAAATCTTGTTCATGAGATTTATTAGAAACTTTCAATCTTTTCATCTTTTTTTATTGGAAAGCACTTGGTTATTATGTAAGCACAATCGTTTAAAAAATTGTCAATCAGATTTATATATTTTTTATTTCTTTTGTTTATTATTGTATTATAGAATCCTGAGTTTGAATTAAATTGTTTGATTATTTTTAAATAAATAAAAAAATTGTAAAGATGCTTAATAGCATGATATTGAATGAGCCTTTTTTTTTCCAACCATAGTACATGAGATTGATATGCTGGTTGTCTTTGTTAGCTTTCAAACTTATTTGAAATAAGGGTGATTGTTAATTTGCAAAGACTTTTTTGAATGAAGAAAAAAGAAATATGGTTTAGTGCTAATTTAACATATAAATTCAATGCTTTTTTTTCTCATTTCCTTGTTAATTTTTATTTGAAGACTTGTAGGTATATGATTCTGATATAAAAAGACAGCGTGCATAATTATTATTTATTTAATTATTCTATGACCTTTTTTCTTAATTTTTCTATACTTTTTATTTGATAATACTCTTCCCTAAGGTTGGCAACTTGGAATCCAAGAAGCAACTGTTGATTGGGATGAAGATTGGGACAAATTTGAGATGAAGGAATTTCAAATACTTGCCATTGTGTGATTTTAACTTTTAGCCTGAGAGCTTTTAATGTGAAACTCTTTTGTAGTGTTTTTAAATGCAGTTGTAAACTACACTATTATTCTTATGAATTATTATCTTTGATTATTTAGATTTATAATAAAATAAATATGAGAAAATCAATACCAAATACAGAAGCAAGTTTCTTAACGAAAAAACATGCCTTTGAAAAATTATACATTTTTTCTTAAAAATACACTTTTTAAGGCGGTTCCAAAATAGCAGTAAAAGTAAAAGGTCATTTTCAGTGGTCAAAAATCATGGTAAAAAATCTCAGAAAATTCGTTGTATCTTTTACGGTGGTTTCACGTTCGTCGTAAATAGTCTTAAATTGTCACAAAAAGGTGTCGTAAAACAAATGGATAATTCGTTGCATTTTTTTTAACGGCGAACAAGAAAACCGTCGTAAAAAGTCTTTTGCTACGAGCATAAACCGCCGTAAAAGTTTTTACAGCGGGTTCTTTTACGACGGGCATGAACCGCTGTAAGCTCATCGTAAAAGGGCTTTTACGACAGTTTCTGCCCGCCGTAAAAAGTCCTTTCTCTTGTAGTGTATCAACATTTTATCTTGTTCTCTGAGAGGATTGGTTTAGAAAACTTTTGTCTACTCGAATACAAGCATATTTTCTATACATTCATGCTTGTATGTCGACTTCAAGAGTTCTTTACATACAAAGCTACCAGATATATCTGCAAATAAGGATATTTTATTAACATTTGAGAACTCTAAGAGTCCACTATACAAGTTCATGTGCGCAAGCGCGCACACACACGTGTGTGTATATATATATATATGTACTATTGTGATTTGACATGGACCTACAAACTATTTACATGTACTATGGTCCTATTATTTATATATTTGCTATCCTACTATACTCTGTTAGAGTTTTTACATGTGGAGTAGCCCCATCTTTATAGCCAAGAGGTCAAGAATTACCACCATGTGTTATTATATTCTTGATTTCACTACTTTCTAAAGAGAATTATTGCTAGACATCGCCTTATCAAGAGTTGGATCATGTTAAAAATTTACTCCATGAGCCTTAACCTTCGAGATGGTGGATTATTTTTATATCTTCCAGCCATATCTAGTAAGTTCAGTCTGGAATTATCTTCGTAGCTCTCCAAAATCAATTATTTCCAAACTTCTTATTATTATCCTGCAAAGTGGATTATCTTTAGACCTCTCAGCTATGACCTTCAAGGTTATCATATTTATACCTCTGAGCCGTATCATATGAGTTCATTCATCATATTATTCCTAAAACTCTTCGAAGTAAGTTCTTTCTTAACTTCTAGCCATATCCTTTAAAGTAGATTATCTTTGGACCTCCGAGCCACAACCTTGAGGTGGATTATCTTTAAACTTTGAAGCATTGTCCTTCGAGGTGTATCATGCTTATGCCTCCGAGTGCTTTTGAACTATTCTCACAATTTACTTTCGAGAACTACTTATAAGTTCTCCAAGCAGTCTAAAGTGGTCTTAGTGCTTATGTCTGAGCACCATCGTTCTCACGAGCTATCTTTGAGAGCTATTCATAAGCTTTATGAGTAGTCTTAGTGCTTACGTCCGAGCACCTACTATGTTTATGTGTTATCATGGAGATTCAGGTTGTAAGACCTTTCCCTGGGCTAGGGTAGTAAAGGCAATAAGATCTCTCTCTCGACGGAGATATAGACTGTAAGACCTCTTTTCCTTGGCCAAGGTAGTAGAGGCAGTAAGATCTCTCTCCTGGTGGAGATTGAGACTATAAGACCTCTCCCCTTGGCCAAGGTAGTAGAGGCAGTAAAATCCTGATAGAGATTGAGACTGTAAAACATCTTTCCTCGATCGGGCTAGTAGAGGTAGTAAGATTTCTCTCTCGATCACTGAGATTGAGACAATAAGACCTATCCCCTTTTCCTGAGGAGATCAAGGCAATAAGATCTCTCTCGTAATTAGCGAGATCGAGATAGTAAGCTTTTTATCGCCGAAAAGATTGAGGCAAGCCATTATCTCCAGGAAAACAAAGTTTCTTTTTTCAAGCACATTTTTCTTATGAGTTAAATCTAAGAGTCTTCTATAAGCTCTCCGAGTGATATTGGTGCTCACTTCCGAGCACACTTCTATCATGAGTTACCTTCGAAAGTCTTCTATGAGCTCTCTAAACGATATTGGTGCTCACTTTTGAGCACACTTCTATCATGAGTTATCTCCGAGAGTCTTCTATGAGCTCTCCGAGCAATAGTGGTGATCACTTTTGAGCACACTTTTGTCATGAGTTACCTTCGAGAGTCTTCTGTGAGTTCTCTGAGCGATATTGTTGCTCATTTTGAGCACATTTCTCTCTTGAGTTACCTTCGAGAGTCTTTTATGAGCTCTCCGAGCGATACAGGTGCTCGTCTGAGCACAAACTATTCTCAGGAGTTACCTCCAAGAGTTGTCTATAAACTCTCCAAGCGATCTTGATGCTCACTTTTGAGCACAAATTGATCTTGCGACTTACCTCCTAGAGCTATCTTTGAGTTCTTTGAGCAAACCAGTGCTACTTTTAAGCAATCATTGCCTAATGAGCTGCCTCTGAGAGCCATCTTCAAGCCCTCCAAGCGAATTCGATATTCACCTTTAAACTCCCATTATTGTCATATGTTACCTTCGAAGAGCCAAATACATGTTCTCTGAGCGGTCTTAATTTTCGAGCGATCCTAACACTCATTCACAAGCGCACCATTATGCTCACAACTAGGATCATGAACTAACAATCAGCTATGTAAGCACCCATTCTTAAGCTTACTCTATACTTATGAACTCGCCATAAATTACATAAGGGAATTAGACACACCAACATTCTAGGATGACTGATTTCCTTTAAACAACGAGCCATGTCTAAGCTCCATTCACAAGCAACCTCCGACCGCATTTGAAGAGTTACGTTTTAGCATCTGCCTATGAACCCATTCTATACCTTTGAGCTATTTCTGAGCACAAAAGCGCTCCTATTCGGTTATATCTAAGGATTATAAATGAAGACCGCCTTTGAGAAGGTGTGAATATTTACAACTAGTGAAAACCATCTCAGAGGATGCATGTTTATTATTTAAAATCATTACTAATGAAGACACTGCTTAAAGGACTAGCCTTGAATAGGCAACTGTATAGAGGTGACTAGTTCTCACAGAGCATATTCCAAAGTCAGAGGACTTACTTATTTTCTCTTAAAAGACCCACCTTCAGAGATGTTTGTATGGGGTGACCAGTTGTCATAGACCCTATTCCAAACTCAAAGGACTCGCTTATTTTCTTTCAAAAGGCCAGCCTTTAGAGATAGTTGTTTGGGGTGACTAGTTGTCACAGACCCTATTTTAGAGTTAGAAGGCCCACTTATTTCCTTTTAGGAGACCAGCCTTGAGTGATGGTTTCACAATTGGTCAATTCTTGCAAAAAATAAATCATAAATCCATAAGTGATGGTTTCACAATTACCCTTCGACCTTTGTGAGCAGACATACATATATATTGACCTACAACTTATATTTCATCAAGTGGTTGATTCTTGCAAAAGTAAATCATAAAATCCATAACTGATGGTTTCAGAAGTGGTTGATTCTTGCAAAAAATGGATCATACATCCACAAGTGATGGTTTCACAAGTGGTCAATCTTCGGATGATAGTTTCACCAAAACTCAGTTTTATTATTGGTGGATAGCCTTGATTCTAGATGATACTTTCATCAATATAAATAAATCTCTGAAGATGTTATTCATTTCAGATTCCAAAGTGAGCTTCTATATTCTTTGCATATGCTTAATCATTTAATTGAGCTATAAGTTCTTGGATTTCCTCAAAGCAAAATGAGTACCTCGTTGTTTACACAAGTTATAAGCGGAAAGATATCGAGCTACAAGTAAAAGACTTATGTTAAAAAGTACAACAGATAATGAGAAAGTTATATCTACTGGTGAAGATTGATTCCCTAATTCAGGGACTTGACAATGAAAGGCAAATCACTACTAGTTACAAGCCTTCATACTTCAAACTCATGAGTAGGTGGACTAGTGTGAATGGGAGAAATATTCTACTAGTCACAAGTCTTCATACTTTATACTCACGACCAGAGGGACTAGTATAAATGGATAAATATTGACATGTGATACTTGGCAATCACATATTACTCTAGATCTAAAGTGTGTCGGTTAATTGAAGGCCTTCTAGAAAAATACGTGGCATCATGAGATTATGTCACATCATATTTAATGAAAGGCCAAGATTGAAGGCATGTGTGAAATGACATATAAATATATACTTATAACTTGGAGAAGGGGATTCCACTCTCTTTGGCTGACAAAGTAGCCAATTTTCTTTCACTGTTCACGATCTATTGTTTATCTCTACTGTTCATAGTATACTATTCATCGATTACTTTGTCGATCATTGTTCATGATTACTATTCATCAACACCATTCTCCCCTCTATTTTATCTCTTATTGTTACAAGCGATTATCATGCTACATGTATTTGACTTGCAGATCTCTTATTTACATTTTCGACATAAACACTACTCCCATAACTGACTTGAGCATCGGAGAGCCAATGCCGGGGAGATCTCGGCGCCTATTGACTTTGTGTGTTTTGTAATTGAAATGAAGTCGCTGAGAAGGTTGAAAAAAGCGAGAGAACAATGAGCTTGAAGCGAAATCTCAAGGAGCAAATCGTAGACTACCGCACTTCAAGAGATGTTGTAACTTTGTTGTGTTTTTCTTAGCGGATATGTAATTCGATCTCGTGTTTCACGTCTTTTGATGTTGATCCAATTTTTGGCATCAACAGAAGTAATTAATTGCAACATATCGTCAAATTCCAAACGGTTTATTGTAAGCTTTGGTTCTTCAAGCCGTCAAATATTGGTTTGCAGGGCCAAATAGATATTGATGATGATTTGACGGCTGTCATTGATCTTAGGAAATGATCAGTCGGGGTCGTCTATAATGCAGTTACCAGTGGTCCAGATTCTACAATTCGTATCAGTCATGGGCCAACAACAATCCCTAGTCATGAAATCAAAGTTCAACTGGGGTTTTGCTGTATTCAGAGCTACAGAATTCTGTTGAAGGTTGGCTGGACAGAACCTCATCTGGCTCGTGCCCTTAAACCAAGCACATTCACATATTTTCTAGAGTCGTAATGTCCTCGCCCCACTTAGTTTGTATCATCTATCCCATCAGGACGTGATTTGCCAAATCCTAGCATAAAATCGGGCAGACCCGTCTCAATCTGCCAATAATTTAACAAGACCTATTCGATTTTGTAAAATTTTTGGCCTTTCCTATTTGATATTTTTTCATATTCGAAGCATGCATGATAGAAGAATTCAGATTTCAGATGTTCTTATCACATATTAGACTCGAATTCTGGACCACACAGCAGTTACGAGATTATTCAATCAATTGAACAGAAGTTCTCTTTGCATTATTGTATAGATGTTTTTGATTATAATCAAATATCAGTGCAATTTTTTTTTTACCTGAAACCTCTTCGAAGTTATTAACAGTTAATTGCTTTCTGTTCTACATGTTATCGATTGTGGGTTTACTGTATGAATTAGGACGCAGTAATGATGTTTTTTGATAGCGTTAAGAGTGTCCTCTATCAATTGCTCTGCTGTGTTTGGGATTTAATTTCCTTTACAAGTAAAGTTGAGTTCCAAAAGAAGCTTTTTAAAAAAATCAGTCGATAGGCATGCTCTGTTGAGAAGTGGGCCAGTGCATTAAACTCAGGAGGCCCAATTAGGTAACTGGGCCACTATTACAGCATCTTGGTTACCAATGAAATTCAGGAGGAGGCCCACTGGACTAGACATTTCATCTATGGCCCAGTTTTGCAAACCAGTCCAATCAAGGAAGACTCACTCCAAAATTAACTGAACTTGGTTTTGCTTGTTGCAATTGTTAGTTGCCCATGTTTTGAGAGGGAATATTTTTCTGGGAAATTGGGATGGCAGAATCTCCGAATTGAGAAGTGATATGGATAAAAGGACCCAAAAAAAAAAAAAAATCATATGCATGATAGTTTTTATTCAAAATAGCAGTGCAATATGTTAATATTAGTTATCAATTAGAATATTATTACAATTTAGTTACAGTTTATTCCAGATTGATTTAATATTTGTGCGTGAGAAAATGGGGTGGAGGAATGGAGATGAGAAAATACTCTTATATGGAGATTATTGTCCCTGCACAAATAAATTGGAGAGCGGACAGGGCCATCGCTAAAAGTTCTTTTTTTTTTTTTTTTTAACCGGCAAAGCCATATACATGCAAAGTTATAAATTCAGAGGTGGTGGTGCTACATGTCCCCCGCTATTGAGCTAAAGAAGACCCATTTAAAAAACTTTTCTTATTTACAAATAGACCTATCACTAATTAAAATTATCTAGAACCCAATTTTATGAAAATCAACCGCCCAAGCTTTATTTTCTTTTATTATTTTATAGAATATGTTTACACACAGATGTTCCTCGCAATAGATTAAACTTTAAATAATATATGTCCACTTCAGGAAATATGAAAATTATGACTGGTATAATTAAATAACATATCTTCATACTTTTAGAATTTAATAGGTGTTCTAACCATCCTCTTCATCCATTGTTGGATCTTTAAATATAAATGTTGTAGTCCAATTCCCAACTAAAAGAATAAACCTCTCTTATATTCAAGTTCAAGACCTTTATATCCATATATATATAACTTAAAAGTGCACAACTTTTATGTGTGGTTTCATTTACATAAAACTTAAACTACCTTTCAATCATTTTGTAATTTATAGATGTTTTTTGACTATTTTTAGATTAGTAAATATAAACCCTAATGTAAAAATCCATCAATAATCAAAGGTGAAACAACCAACAAGATAAAAGAATAGAGAGATATTAAAAGTTTTTCATAAAGAAAATATAAATTGATCTAAAAGAGATGGAATAGTATGTATAGATGAGGTGTTTAAATAAAAATAAAATAGGAGAATAATAAATAAGTGAAGGATATTTTTGAATTTCAGATAGAGGCATTACTACGAATAATTTTTATAGTCGTGTTTGAGATCTTTTATTGCAATAAAAAAAGGGCCAACAGACGTACTTTGGGCCTAATATAGAGTGGGCTTGGCTTACAGCCGGTAAAATTGCTCGACGTAAGCCTACTTGCGACAAATAAATATCTCAATTATAGACAAAGTGCTTGGCTATGCACCATAATAAATAAATAAATGAATAAAATTTTAATTACATGACACTTACAAGCAATTATTTGTGATTCATTTTGATGTTATGTATTCAAAGTGGGATAGGAATCTTTTTGTTTAATTCTTTTTTTTTTTTAGCTGAACTAATATCTAATTGAACCGTGAGAAGATATTGATATGGTTTTTTTGTTACCACATAAACATCACAGAAATTATAAACATGATTTTTTTTTTTTCTGATTGTTTGTAAGGAGTTGATGGATCTGTAGTTGCAAAACACATAATGATGAGCTTCTAATTGGTGAGTATTAAAACAAAGAAAAATAAGCTAAAACGACAGCACCCACATTTATTTGTCGAAGGAATATCACGATGATCAACTTCAGCTTGCAACTATTTACGATCTTTGCAGAAATTGTAAGCCACATAATAGCCCCTCTTTCATCTCTTATTCTTGTCGCAATTGTTTGCTACTGTTTGTCCACAGTTGATGCCACTCCAATGCTCTATCTTCCACTCATTTTCATATTATATATAAATGAATAATTGGTTTCCATATCAATTTCAACATATATAATGCAACCTATCATAATTGTCCCATTTAGAGATATAACGATTGTGACAATCCAATTCATTGTCAAAAGGAAAGGGTTTAAATAATCATATATAATAGAAGTAACAAGGAGATGTAAAATCCTTAGTTAAAAGGGGTTTGGAATTTAAGAGGCTTAAGATTGGAGGAAGCTGAGACAATATAATTGGGGTGAAGTCGCCTTTGTCTAATCTCTCGCTTTAAAATTTATTTGGTGGTTGTGAAATCATGGAGGAATAAAGTTTTCAAACGTTTAATAAAACGAAGAGCGTTGGGCCGTTGTCCCCTTAGGTGGAACCTCATGTTGGGAATGACGTAGACCAATAGGTACATTTTCCATTTCAAAATTGGACAGCGTAGCCAATTAGAGAGCACATTGCCCTTTCAATTTTCAGGTATATATTTTCTTATCCTCTAATCATGATTTGAGTTACGGTTGAGTGACATGACATTTTGTTTTTATTTCCCTAAGAAGTTAATTTTCATTAGAAGAATGTAATAAAATTAACAATTGTAATTTCATTGGGTACTCGTATCGACAGATAAGATTTGAGAGAAAAACTTATTTAGGTTTGGCAAATTATCCTAGAAAGTGATGTAATTGATCACTCATATTTTATCATATATCAATTCTATTTTATGTATTTTTAATTCAATCTTTAAATAATATATTATTATTTGATTAAAAAAGTTGCCCAAATTAACAAAATAATGTAGTAAGTCTAATTAAGATTTTTAATCATCAATATCTATTACACCGTCAACTTGTCAATTAAGATTTTTAATCATCAATATCTATCCACGTTCAACTTGTCTTTTAATTATCTCATCCACGTCTCTTTTATTTATTTGTATCGTCATGTTATGAGACCTAAACCACGTGTTGCTCTAGTGTATACCTTACGATTATAGATCAAAATTTACAATTTTAAAACAGTTAGAAAGTGTCACCACGACCAAAAGATCTCAGTAAGAATTAGAAATTGAATATGGGCAGCCAAGGCCAGGCCACGATGCCCAATTGCAGAAATACTTGCACGTAACATAGTTGTCTTTGTGAAACAACAGGACAACATGATTAGGGTTTCAAACAACTCTTGTTTTGGCGAAAAAAAAAAAACAAGAGGTAGATGGGCTATAATTGACGTATTATAAACAATTAATATGTACAAGAAGTTGTCCCCCTCCGAACAAGCCTTGTGTTTGGTATGATTGTGGCTTTTTCCCGACATAGGGCCGCACCTCATTTAAGAATGCTGAGACCGTGCTTGCCCAGTCTCATGCTTATCGGTCTCATTATGTCAAGCGTAGATCATACAAACGAGTGTTTGGTTGCACGTTTCGGTTTGTGCTTAGACATAACATTCCACGTTCGTGCTTCTTCGATCCTTTTCAGCTGTCCTTGCTATGACCTGTAATTTCTTAGCGGGCTTTTCATTGTTCTTTCAATTTTCAACTCGCAAATTTGTTTATGTAAAGTAATATATATTCGTTTATTATAAAAATTTCATCCACCCGCGTAGACTTACATTAATTTTTACTTATAATTTAAAAATTTTATAATTTAACGTAGCAATTTACGTATCAAAATCTTATTAGAAATACAACTTTTTATATATTTTTTTTCTTCCAATAAATTTTTATTATACGAACTGTATATGAGATTATAAAGTTTAGATAGTAAATCTAACAATTGTAAGTTTAATAATACTGATAATAATATAATATACTTATATACATCCAACTTTTATATTATAATTTTGAGTTTTTACAAAAAAACGATGTAATTTTTGCTCTGCCCATCAAAATTGTAACATCAACCATGTCATGAGCATATATATTATTATAATTAGTTAACGGAATGGAGCCTGCAGGGCCAGAGTAGTTAGTATTTGATGACGTGCAGAGTTTGGTGTGGGTGGTTAGGAGTGGATGAAGAGTGAGTTATATTCATAAATGAAATATCAAGGGACAATTATCTACCCTCATGCGCACAGTTCCCATCAGCTTTTAACGATATTATCATTGTCAAGATCTCTAATAGGTCCAGCGCCATGATATGCATCTCACATCCGATTGAGAAAGTTGCAAATGGGTGTTATTATTAGAATTTAGAAAGCCAGAAGAGATGTTGAGATGTAGCGTTAGCAAAGTCAGTGCTCTTATATACCTTCGCGATGGAAATAGACGACACTCGGCTCATTTACAACCTCACAACTTTTAGCCCATATATATATATATATATATATATATATATATAAAAGAGATTCAAACACTATAAAGCCTTAATATCTATAAATGGTGCTATAAGTTGAAGAAATGAAAGCTAGCTTAAACTTGATTAATCCGTGACTATGCACACAAGTGAGAAGTCCCACGGGTTCATCAAGAAACTATATTGCAGACAAACATACATATTAATTTGATTACCAAGCATCAGGGAACTTACTTTTGTTTTATTCGATCTTGTGCATGGGAATGTGTTTTCAGTATTTGTGTCTGTGAGAGAGAGAGAGCCAGATGCATGCATATGCTTTCCAAGATATGGCCAAATGGGTGTTCTCCTTTTGTATATAAATGTACATTTATGCATGTAAATTTGAAGATCTAATTTCTTTTCTTTTTAGACTAAGATATATAACGTTACTTTTGGTGTTATTCTTCGATTTCACTCATCACATTATAAGATATGCAAACATACATATAACGTTTTGTTTTCTGCTGCTCTCCATATGCATGCTATCAATCAATCAAATTTATATTGCCAAAAGGTAGATAATTAATATCTAATGCAAGATGAGGCAATAACAATCAATTTGATTTTCTTTTAAATGTGGCATATTTTAATCCCATTTCTTTCTAATTATGTTAATTACTAACTTAATAAAGTTATAATAATGACTACAAAAACCTCATTAGAATAGTACTTAGCTAGATTGATATTTATACTTTAATTCGCGTCTAGGGTCGTAATTATCGGTTCTGTGTTGAACCAAAAGAGATTATTAAACATTTATTATGGTCCAAAAGTTGTATAGATATAACTTTAGTGGGCAGCAAAGTCGTTGGTTCAATCAAAAGTCTATGAAGACCTCAAGTGAATGGAGGCTAAGTACAGACTTTCAGGCTAATAAATGGTCTTAAATGGACAAAGATTAAACGTGTATCAAATTAGTATTCATTATTAGACTTCTAATTATAATTTATATTATCATTTACAACTTATTAGTTGTCAACAAAATTACACTTTCTTTCTTGCTGATTAATGATGGTGAGAATGCGGATGCGAAAGATCGCGAAAGCGTAGACAAGAATGAAAGACTTGGGAAAGCAGCAGATGAGTTCGGAAAGAAAGAACGGTGAAGCCGTGTAGAAAGAATTAATCAAGAATTTAATTGAGTTCCCACTCGCTCCACGTCAGTGGGGATGCAGTTTTTGTCTGGTTTAATAGAGGACGTACAGCACCGCAAAACAACAAAGATAATGAGTGTGTCACTTATTAGCTTAGCAAAGCCTACGAGGAGGAAAACAACATTTCTCTTCTCTTTTGAGTTAATGTCAAAGTTAGGTTTCATGGGAATTAATGACGATTTGCACTACTGAAACAACTAATTCAAATGGGTTTTCTTACATTAAATTCCACTGTGACTTTGTGGGCTACCCTTCCCTGTCCTAGGGTTTACAGCCCTTCGATGATGACACTCAATTATGAGGTCAATGACTTTGATTCAATTATAACCAAAATTTTAATCGTGATTAAACGTAAACATTGAAAAATTGACTCCTCCACATTTGATTAAATGGTATGATAGATCTTAATTATTATATTTCATATTCCTGAGATATCTTAGAAAATCGATGTCCAAAACATCGATGGATCATTTCAGATTCTACACACATGCAAGCATAAAGCTTTTCGGATATGATTACTTGAAGAATCAAGATGATTTGACATAACGGAGATGCATATCATGACCTGAAATCCCATGTGATTCTTGTCTTTGAACTTGATAATGGTTCATCCCGATTCGATACAACTGGCTAGGGGCAGGGGATGTACCCAGATATGACAAATGTGTGCAACAATTAATTAATGAGATAAAAACAAGTAAAAATGTGGAAATTTTTGAAAGATTAATATTCAAACTAATGCAAGTCTGTCTGCCACAGGCGGCGACTGTGTCCGAATTAACAAAAACACAAGTGTAATTATAATAAATTTTATTGTTCCCAACAGAAAGCCCACAAAAACAGACTGGAAATTAGATCTGTTTTAAAGGAAATCTCGTCTTCCGTTCTTACATTTGATTAAATAAGCTTCCATGTTATACTTTTTAGGCATCCAAGAGCCAAGGGCAACGCCCCACCTAGCAATATATACCTCATCTGTGAAATTGCAGGTCTACCACTACTAGAACTCGCATTTATATGTTAACTTTGAGAATTGTGCATCAATGGTTTTGGCTTTTTAATATTTAGACCAGAAAACTGTTGATGAGTGCAGTGGTCTTGGTTTTGGGTTTGGGTATTGCTCGTCCTTATTTTCCGTTTTTCACTACAAGTAAATTGTAATGCACTTGTTAAAAAATTTGCCACGTTGAGAAACAATTGGGGCTTCTTTCTCCCTTCACCATTACTTTCTGGTTTGGCTGGTTCGATTACCTTTAACTTGTCTTTCGCACGAATTCATCACAAAGTTGAACTTGAAAAATGCCAAAGTATCTCTAACTTTTCTACAACACAGTGGAAACATATGTTAAGTTATGACTCCACTTGATTTAGAATTAAGGCAACAGATAAAGCTTACAGTTTCCAATTATAACATCCTAGATTAATCCATCTTATGGTTTTGAATGAACATCCTATCATCTTAAGTTATAGAAGTAGATTACAGAATATGAAAATTGTGAATAAACTTGGTTTAGAAGGGGAAATCAAACAAGTTGACCATGTGATGGAGATGAATTAAAGAAAGAAAATAGGATGAATAGAGAGGAAGAAATAGGATAGACAGAATGTAGAGAATGGACCCCGAAATCAGAGTGACAGACGCGTGCTTAGGGTCTGAGCAATCAGACAATAGAAGGTCCCGAGTCCAAAAGAGAACAAGGTCAAAAAGATAAGCAAGCAAACTCTACTGTTAAGGAAAGGGTTGGATCCCAGTCCATCTTCTCTCTCTGTTACCACTCACTTTGACCTTTCCGGTAAAAACCCCTTACACGAGCCCCAACAAGTCATTTCCTTTTCATTTTCTGAGTTGTGACCGCTAACTCAAATTACTCATTTACCCTTTCTAGGGACTGTTGTAAAGATTCCTCATATTTGTTCGGAGGACTGGGGGACCAGATTTAACGTTTGTGGATACAAGTCATTGTTTAAATAATATTAAACGGCAGCAGTACCATTCCGTTCAAAAGAAGTAAATATATTAAATTAATGACGAAAATAATGAAAGATTGGAAAGAATAGTAAAAAGAAAGAGTAAACAAAGTGGGGAAGAACAAGAAACATAAGCGCATCTTTCTCGTGCTTTCTCTGCTTTTCATGTCTTTAACTCTACCTGCCCAATGCCTTCTCTCTCACTGCAAAAGCAAAGTAATGACCCCATTTCCATCCTACAGAGATAGATCATTTATTTACAACAGATAAAAATAAAAAAAGAGGTGAGAGAGACAGCGAGATCCTGTCGAAGAAAGGCCCAAGGAGGTGAGATGTGATTCAAACATATTTTTAAAAAATATCTCACAAAAAAATTTCATGAAATTCCACAAGCTATCCATCTTTTTTCTATAATCTGTACACTTTTTTATTCCAAGTCTCCTCCCATTTTTTAATCTTTTACTCTGGGAATCATTTTTCTCCGTTCCCTATACCTATCTTTCAAATCTTCACAATTCACATTCCTTCCTTGGTACCCCACAAAAATTTCACCTAAGAAATAAATTTTAAAATTAAAATTAAAAAAAAAAAGAAATCAATATTCGAATTTCCCCCCTCCCCTCCTCGAATGTACAAGCACCTGCCCCTTCAATCGTCATGGCTGATACCCAAAATTCAGCCATGAACATATCCCAAAACCCGTCGTCGCCGAGCTTTGACACCACACTTGCAGTGGCTAAATCTGTGGCCCCACAAAGCGTTAGTTCACCCCAAAACCAGGAACTCCATAATTCCCAGCAATTCTCTACATGGGGTTGGGTCAAGATTGTATTGGCCAATTTTCTTTAGCGCAACCAGAGTGTTCCTTTAATGCTACCTGTCTTCTATGAAGATTCTCCCAATAAAATCCCTGAACCTCTTTGAGTAGAGTTTGGGATCAACAGCTGAGATTGAAGCAGGGTCAACTTGCAAGGATTTATATGCATGTTCTAACTTCTTGCTGATGTCGTAGTCCTGTAATATATCGATGATCCCAAAGTATAGGACCACTTCATAGATCTCCCCACTGCGAGAAGGGGTCAAATGACTAACACCACCCTGGGTGTACTGATCAAAATCGCTCCTCCTAGCCATCCGCTCTGCTCTTGCAGGCATATTTGCCCCTAGCCTGATCAACGGTTTCCTGATAAAGAACACATTTCAATTCCATTTCAGTACTTGCAGTTTATTCACATAACTACCCTAATGCCGTATACTTTTACCAAAAGTTAAAACTTGCAGAATAGAACTGATAAATTCCAAAATAAAAAATGCAAAAAGAGATCAGAAAGGATATTTAAGCTTTCATATTCTATTACAATTTCATGCTCACTGTATATTCTTTCAGCAGGGGGGATAGAGGGCAGAAAGGAATCAGCCAATCTATTGTTTGAATTACCACCATCAAAAGATTTTGAAACATGGTTGTTATTTAGGATCACAAAGGGCAACATGCTGTACATGCCCCACAAATCCGTTTTCTTTCTGTACTAACCCAAAAAATCGTAAGACAACCCAACCCACCATCAATATTTCTACAAGATATTATCAAATTTGACATCATAACTTACCGTCCATGTCTCATGCCACCAAAATAATGTTTTATCCAATCATTTGTGACAAGAAAAATTATTGAGATGTAGAGGCTGTAAAGGATTCAATGAAATTTCAGGTTCACAGGGTGTTTCTCATAAGTTAAGTTGCTTAAATTTACAAATAAATTTCACATCAAAAAAAACATAATTAAACTTACTGGCCAGATAAAATTCGATCCATATCTTGTAGTTCTGCCTCAAGGAAGCGACAGCCACGCATAAACTTTTCATTTTGATAAGAGTCTCTGTTGCCTGCATAGGAAAATATAAATTTGGCTAAACATCCCCAATACCGCAGAAATCAAACCCACTGACAAATTATTTCAACGAGGGTAGCATGTTCATTTACCAGTGCGCAAAACAAATGGTGACAACCCCATTTTGTCACCAGTAGTGTTGTCACGGAAGTGCATACCGACCAGCAGACTGTAGTCCATGATCCTCTCAGCCTCCAAGAATTCACAATCTCGTTCAATTTGTCTGTCCATTTTTGCCAATTAAATTAGAATAAACATGAGAAGGATCAAATAGTGAAATTAAGGTGGTCTAAAAATTACATCATAAGCTCCTGGAACCAATTTCTTTGGAGGCGAAATACAAAATTAAGATCCAGGTCCTTCAGTGTGGTGGTTTCATCAATCTCCCCCTCAGGCTTATCCGTTGTGCGGCCATGTGAGGATCCTTTTAGGTCAAATCTCCTATGAATACGGTACTCCGAACAAAACAAATTGCCCATAACTATGAAGCGAGTCTGTTTTCCAAAAAGAAAGCATATTAGATTTATATATACCAGGTATCTATGCAAAAACCAAACATACTAAACCTTTAAAAATTAACTCGACACATACCTTTTGGCCACCAATTGGCTTAACACAATGCACACCATAGAATTTTGTCACGAGGGAATTCTCATACCGATTGACATGTTTGTAATAACTTGGAAGCATCCTAATAAGCACCTGATCATGAGCAACAAAACCTCAGAACTAATTGAATTGCCACATCCTCGAAGTGGCATGCAAAGCAAAAAAAGTCCAAACCAATAGCTAAATATGTCTTAAAGTAATACAATTTTGTCAAAAATAGAAATTCATCAAAGACAAAGTCAGAGAGAAAGAGGCAACTAACTAACCTTGACTTCTGATTTCTTTACTGTCTTAATCATGAATCTATCATCCTGAGTAACATAAAAGAAGCTTCCACTTTTCCCAGGGGAAGAAAGCTCTCTTAGAGCATCATCTCCGCAAATAGCTAGCATGTAATTTGCAGGATCAACTTGGAATAGCTCCCTCAGACGCCTATAAATAGTTACACCAAAATTCCAGTCACCAAAGTAGCCACCAAAGTAGCCAGAGAAATGGAACATTCTCACATTAACGTCATTTAAATCAATATAAACATACATATACAATAGCATTAAAACAAATATACAAAAAAAAAAAAATTAGAGTATAGCAGTTAACGAAAGCAATACCTGAACACCATGGGACAATAGTCCTTCCACCGGAACTCAACCGACTGATGTGGTGGCGTTATCTTTGAGCCCTCAGGAGGAAACCTCGTCCAGAACTTCTCCTTGGGATCAAAGTCACTCTGCTTCAGGTCCCGCAATATCGAAGCATGCTTTCCAACAGAATATCTAACCAAAAAAAATTCCATCTATGAGGCGAAAAGCAAAAACAAAAGAAAGAAACTCGAAAGCAAAACGCAAGATACCTAATACCCAGCTGCAAATTAAGCATCAAATCGTAATTCTTGTGGCCTTTAGAAATGGTTTGTCCAGGCTTCTTGACTTCCCCACTGAAACAGCAAGGCCCCTTCCTGAACTGCCTAAAATCTCGATCAAACCCTAATCCCTCTCTATATATCATCGACGCCTCCACATTATCAATGATATCACAGGTAATATCTCCAGCTTCGCCGTCTGATTCCCATATACATATCCTGGGGAAATTCATAGTCTTCTCCGTCAAGCTTCCTCTAGCTCCGTCGACGGACGATCTTTTCCTCGACGTCACCATTAGATTTTGCTCCTTCCCGGTATTGCCGTGATAGAACGTGCCGTGCAACTGCTGTAACTTAACGTCTTTGCTGTTAATATTCCAAGTTCCAATGTAGACACTGCCGTCAGGCCAAGTGAAAACTCCGTTACCTTTGGGAACGCCATTTTCCCACTGTCCGTCATATTTGTTTCCGTTAGACCAGATCAAGGTTCCTCTACCGGATATCACACCATTTTTCCATTCCCCAATATATTCATTTCCGTTCTTCCAAACGTAACGGCCCTGACCGTCTTGGAGATTCTTCTTCCACCATCCTTCGTAGAAATCACCGTTAGCGTACCGTTTCTCTCCGTAACCGTGCTTGCGGTCGGAGCTCCACGACCCACGGTAGGTGTCTCCGTCGGATCCAGTGAAGACGCCGTACCCTTCCATCCGACCTGACTTGAATTCGCCTTCAAAAGTGGCTCCCGACGGCCACGAGAACTTGCCTTTCCCCGACGCCTTACCCCTCCGCCACTCGCCTTCGTACATGCAGCCGTCAGTCCACAGATACTTCCCCGATCCGTGCGGCGCGTTTCCTGAGAAACTCCCTATGTATAGATCCCCGTTCGGCAGAGCCTTCTCGATGACAGCTCCAGCTCCGCTCGTGGAGCCGGCCTGGCCGCCGACGAAGGCGTTGGTTATGGTAGCAGGCGTGACTCTCCTCGTAGTTGCCTGGGATCGACTGCGGCCGACTACAGGAATCGACGGCACAGCTGTCTTGAGGTCAGTACACTTATTATCATCTTCTGATTTTTTCTTCTTAATGTTGCAAACGGTGTCGTTTGGCTGCTCGAGCAATATCGCCTCGTACATTTTTCCGGTTTCATAAACACACATAAATTACACTCTCTAATCTCTAAAGTGAGTAGCTGTTGTCCCTCTAACTAAAGCATTTCCCCCCCTACGCCGCCGGCTAGAGTGAGCATTTTCCGACGACAGGTTTGAGCTGGTTTTTCTATCTATCTTTCTCTCTCTTGAATTTTCTTTTCTCTCTCTTTCTTTCTTTCTTTCTTTCTTTAGTGCTTTGTGCTTGGGGAAAATAGGTGGGAATCCTACAGCACAAGCACAGCGAGAAGGTAGAGAGAGAAACAAAGCCAGCGATGATAATTAAAAATTAAAAATAAAACTTGAAATTACCAAAAAAACATTAAAATTGAATAAAGATGGAGAGAGAGAGAGAGAGAGAGAGAGAGAGAGAGGGAGAGAGAGAGAGTGTGTGTAAGTAATGAGCCGGCTTTTGCCTAGGGAACGTTGCTACAATGTAAGGGAAGGTAATATGCCCTTAGTCTTCACCAGCTCAGCTTTAGTTTACAATTTTTTCATGACTTCTTCGCCCTCGTCCTTTTCCGTAATTCTGTTGCTGTGGGTGGGCATCAACTGCAAGTGTGTAGTGTAGGCTTAACAGTATATGAGCGGTATACCCCTGTCCCTCGTTTTCGGTTTCATCGTGATGGGACGAAGTAGCCTATGACTACGATGGTATTTGTACGTGAAGTTATCTGACTATTTTTGCCCTTGTATTTTTATTTTAATTACAGAAAAGCCCTTTCTTTTGGGGTTGTGGTTGGCTGGTTCTGGAGCGCTGTTTCTGGTGATTAGTGACATTAGTCCAATGTTTGACAATTCCACGTGTTGTTTAGTTATTGAATTACATTTGTTACACGTAAAGTTTAAAAAAGAAAAAGAAAATAATATGGGTCAATTCGGTCATTCTATATAATTGGAACATTTTTTTAATTTATTGATAGATGACGCTTATGTTAAAATAAAGTAAAAAAATATTATATATAGTTGAACCTACGACACTTGTATAGTTAATGGTCTCAGCCTACAATTGGAAAATTAAATTTGTAAATAGAAACCTCGATTGTGTAGAAAATCATCGAACTTTAAAACATATATCTTGATCTTGGAGAGTATGAATGATGTTCACCTTTTCAATAGATCAGAAATTTAAAAGTAGTTGTTGAATTGAATCCGGTAATTAAGGCTAAACATGGGTTATATACGTAATCAGTAATACTTGTTGCGTGAGGTTATGTTTGATAACAACCTCTGGAGAATCTTGATTCGCTGCTTTAATATTCGGAATTTTAATTAATTAATTAATGTTATGGATATTCATTCAATAATAAGAGTTGGGTGTGTTGATTAATGAACGCCAAATCGGATCTTGATGATGAAAGACATGCAAAAATTGGTAAAATGGCATTTCCATCTAGGTCAACTGGGTAATAATATATTTTTTTTCCAAGTCCTTTTCCACCAAGTTATAGATAAAAATTAAATCAAATGAAGATTAGGAAAGCAAGTTCAATCTTCTTTTTTTTTTTTTATCTAAGCTTTGGAAATGGTAATGGTGGTCGTGGTGCTCTGTGAATATTGCAATGGGCATGGTATGGACCACCTCATGAGGCCCATCCATTATTTATTTATTTAAGTGGGGTTCTGTAAAATACAGAGAACAACAACCTATGAAAGGCTGAAATTCATGAAAACATCATTTTCATCATCACTCATTACAGTTGAATTACAATGTTTTTATTGATTAGTTTATCAAAATTACCTGCCTAACTTCCCTATTCCACTACCCATGCAGTAGGGAGAAAGGGCATTCATGTACATAATTTCCTTTTTCTTTTCTTTCTTGCCCCACTTTTCATATCTTAACCAACCATTAATAATTTAGAATGATATTACTTGTAATTATGGTTTGAATACTATCATTATAATTCATATTTCCCATCTACGAAATTACTAAATCTATGATTTGAAAGATAATATTGGTCATGACGCGGGTCATGCTATCATTTATCGTAAAACAAATAAAATAGAACTATCATCAGCTTTCGATACTAACAATCGATGTGAAACCTAAAAGCAATAGTCATTTCAACACTGCACATATAATTACATTTTGAATTGAAACCCAAATGTAATTAACCAAAAACATCTCGAGCTAAGATATTTTAAAAGATATGTGGGAGCACTGTAAAAGTAGCTTGTAATGTTTTCAAAGACACATCCCGTGGCTAATTATAAATCTTAACAATTCAACTTGATAATGATAGAAAAAGAATGATTTTAATCGGTTTGGCAACTTTTTACTCGAAGCTACCAACGGTTTCTAAAAGATACTTAAGGTGAGTGTGAATCATAATTTGTTATATCAATTTCATTTATCTCGGGTGACCCCTCTCATGGTCCTCTCCTTAATGACCATTTGAGGCAATGAATGGAGGTAGATGCATTATTTCAACGACCTACTATTTAAATACACCAATAAAAATAAACTAGAAATTAATGGTAACATACTGTGGATGAACCGACCCAAATGTGCATTTTCAGGTTTATTAATGGTCTTTCATTCAAGTCAATCTCTTATATATTCTTTTGGTTAGTTTATTTATTTATTTGTCTTTATTCAGAGAATAGATATGATTTGTTATTGTTTACCTATCTTGCAGGGCATTATATATAATGTAGCCATATGAGGTCTAGCTTTGACTCATCCGATAACTTAAAAAGTTTATGACCACTACGTGCTGGCCAACGGATTCGTTTTTTTCAATTAATTAAAAAAAACCGTCTTGGATAGTGGAAAAGTGTTTTTGAGTAAAAATGTATTTTTTAACACATGAAAAACACTTTTAAAAGATAATTTCTACAGAGTTCTGTTAATTTTATACAATATTACAAAAAGGTTATGTGTCTCCCTTTCAACAAAGAGCTTGTGTTCTAGTTCTAATGACTTGTGAATCAACTTTTATTTGCGAAGCATAATCAGTTGATCAATTGTATTATCATAAAATGATAAATTAAAGTATTTATTGGGTACCCCGAGTACGTAGCTAATCGAATTCGAGTAGCTACAAAAGCGTGGGTACAAGCTTGTAATGAAGGATGAAATCTTGCTCGCAAGGTGATGAAATTATCCACGACGCTGACAAATGGAGCATTGAGTTGGCTAGCTATGGCTTACAATTTCCATGTTTATGCCTAAACTTTATCAATATATTTATTTTAATCAAATATTATAAAATATATTAGAAGAATTTTAAGATCTAAGAATATTTTTTACCATGCCAACATATTCTTAAGCATATCTTGAAACAAACCAAAAATGGATAGCTTTTGCTTCTTTGGATGAATTGCTATATATGCTTTAGCTCATATTCTTACCTCCACATATAAAACATCCATCGATAACTCTGACAAATAAAGCAAAAACATTAGCCTATTCTTCATCGTCATTGACTAACTATATATGTTTCTTTCACTATGATCTTAGTTTCTCCGTAAATGGACCCTGCCGTTTGTCAATACATCGGATCTTTAGCCTTAGTGCAAATTTTGAACATTAAATAATTAATACCCTCTTTGGAGTTTTCGTAAATTATTTTACTAAACTATAATCGTGGCAGTCGTCACTAACTTGATGGCAAAAGTCTATAGGAAAATGGCTTATAATGCTAACGTTGGGCTGTCCCATATTTTTCTGTTTCAAACTTGGCGTGAAGTCACAAGAACGAATTATGAACTCTCCCCAACCCCATGGAAAACATTTTTTTTAATGCTTTGACGGCCTGATGATAATTGAATTGATAACCTATTTTTATCAATATCTTTCCATATATAAAATAACTGGAGTCTAGTTGGGAGGGTTTGACGCATGATATAATCATATCAAACACCTTCTTATTAGTTAAATTATAAAATAAATTAGGAGAAGATTTTACAAGTCGTTGGATTTTTTTTTTCTTTCTATATTTATATATAGAAGTCGTGTCCTTAAATTAATTGGTTCATTAATAATTCCAATTTATAAAAATCATATGTATATATAAAATTATATACAGCTATTATGAAAGCATAAACTTTGATATTAAATTTTGTATTTTTATAATATCATCTTGTTAAGTTTTGTTTTATTGAGTTTGTTTCTATGATATATTAAAAAAAAAAAAAAAAGGACGAGGTGAAGCCAAGCAGTCCCTTTTACAGTTGGACAGGGGCGGCCTGATCTGGCATGAGAGTGGATCCCACTATTCTCTGTTGTTTTAGCTGTCCTGTGGGGCCACTGCGATGTCGTTTTCGAAACAGTGAGTCGTGATATGTGCACCGCGGCCCTGTCACCTTGCCGGTTCAACGGACTCATCCATGCCCTCCACGTGTGATTTCACCAAACTAACCCCTCCTGTGTCTGCCACGTCATGATAATGGAACGTATGATATTCTCTAGCATTTTTTGCCGTTTTCAATCCCAAGCGCCATTTTTTCACGCGTTTTGGGTCGCATGGCAATTAAACGGGGACGTATCAGCTTCCCCGAATAATTTTCGAAATTGAAATGAATTGTTAATTGTGTTGAAATTTGATCGATAATTGCATGTTTGGAGAATAATCTCTAATCATCGTTGATTGATTTTAGCTAATCCCACCCACGATCAATCATTCAAAATGGGAAATAAAATCTTCAGCTAAATGATTAATTTCTAAATTCTATCCTAACACCATATCAATCACATCATTAGCATTAAATTTAAATTCTAATCATATAAACTAAATTATTGAGTTGACATGCAAACTAAGAACAATCGGCAAGTTGATTTCAATAATTTTTCTCAATAATCCTTGATATCATAGTTTATTATACCAACTATAATTCTTAATTATTTGTATTATTGTCATTGTATAATGGAATATTAACTTTTTTTTTTGGTTATACTATTTCAACAAAATTTGGTCACAGGGGAGGCATATCATTATTACATTCATTAAAAATAGACAGAAAATAGACAATGATATTATTTATTTGTATCTTATTTATTCACAAGACATATACTTATTGATGTAATAACATGTCATTTTTTAACGTTTTTTGGTTTAAATGTCAGCAAAATCAATCTCATACTGTAATATTTTTTTAACCTCTCAATTGACACAAAAATTAAAAAGAAGAAAAAAAAAAAAAACAAGGAAACAAGTTGAGGACGAGGGTCAAATCGAGAAGAAAAGTTGGAGCAGTTGGGGAACACGCCCATGGCAAGGCTGTCAGGTAAGGATGAAGCAACAAGCATATGCATGTGATAAATTTGAATGGGAAGTCGCAAGTCAATTGATTTGCATTCCAATTCGATAATCCAATCTTCATATACGCATATCCTCTCGAATGGTGAAGACACATTCGTCGGCGGTTCACGCGCTCACCAAGCCCCACTTTGCTTTGTCATTTTTCTTCCTCCCTATCGCCCACGCAATATCTGTGAAAAGGATCAAAAGACAGTAATACAAAAACTTGTTCATACAACCACTTTATGTGAGACCAGGAGATGGCATGTGGGCGGTGTCCTCCACTCTTGGCCCCTTCCCGATTCCAATTTGCTCTACCAAAACTGCAGTCCAAAACAATAATACTCTACATACACAGAACTAATTTATATAACTATTTTTATATAATTTAACGTGACATAATATTGTTGAATACGATATATTTATTGCAATTTATTTCATGGTAATATGAATATCACCATATCTGATTGTATAAGAGTAGTTATAGGAATAGTTTTATAGTTAGTTCGTGTACGTAGGTAAAGTAGCAACATTACTCGATGGAAAATCCACAGATCAATCGAGGTAGAGAGCTTAGGCTTGACCTAACAATAATATCAACTCCTCCTAATACATGGGAAAGACAAGATATGAATTACCCAAATCCATATTTATTTGTCAAGTTGATACAAAATTAAAAATATTCTTTTTGTAGATATGAATCTATGATTTGTTTCAGCACGCGAGTGTTAAGTAGCCCACAATTTTCCTAATAGACTTTGTTCTATGATGTCCCCTTTTGCCAAAAGAAAAACTACCAAAACCAGCGAGCTTGCTGGCTCTTGGTTTTGAATTTCGATTTGTTACCCGAAACGAGAACCATCTGGAATGGAAAATCCGGGTCAGGCCCAATAATCAGAACCCATCCAAGCCCAAATTATGACACATTTGCTTCTTCAATTGTTTTTAGTAGTGGCCACAATTGAGCAGACCAAGAAGGTGTAGTCGTGAAACTTCCTCTACGAGAAAAGTGAATGTAACTGCCGTTGACAGACCTTCAGGAATATTTTGTCTTATACTCGATTCGAAGACAGGTAAGGCAAGGAAAAATTATCCCATCACAAGCAGTAGTGCACAGCAACTCTTTCTAAAAACGACCAACATGTGTCCTCAGTAGAAATGCTTTGTCTTTAATCTTATTAAAGCATCGTTTAGGAGAGGATATGCATAAACCGATCGGGTTACAACTCAGTGCCTGAATTGAAAAGTCACAATCCCAGCTTAACTTTTGTCACATATAATGATTTGTTGTTGTGGTGGTGAATATTCTCTGGCACTGCTAATATATTCTTGGTTATTCCAAAGAATACTACTACTCCATCTCCACGCTTCCTCCCAACCTTATTATAAAAGACGGGATGTTTGCCTTGTTAATAACTTTTAGCTAAAATAATGAAAGTTCAACGTGGTTGGTCCACGTGATTAGGTTGATTTGATTTCTATAGTCAAATCGAACTTGTTTAAGCCGAGTTTATTACCTTTAATGGCTGTTCTCAACATGCGGGAACCATCTCAACGTGAAGAGCGTTTAAAGTACATATATAAAGAAGAGAAATTACAGAGTAGTTCAACATGTATAATTACGTGAAGTTGCTTCTACGCGTGATTTACACATACCCACGTTGGAAAGTAGGAACATCAAACAATTTTTTGCATGAATTGAACAGAAATTACTTGTTTGCGAATGCCATTAGGTTGAACTACCGTGTAATTTCTCTTATTTATGATGTGTTTATTCTTTTGTATAGTATTATTTTTATTGCTATATAATATAATATTATACAATATTATGATATACAGTGTGATATACTAAACATAATTTTATTGTACTATTTAATGCAATATAGTAATTTAATACTATACAATGATAAATAATGACCTAAATTCATATAAGCTAGAATTTTACATAGATGTCAACCGGCTTTTAAAATATGCAATTATTTATTAATAATCTATTAATTAAAATTTAATTGATCTCTCTCTTGTAAGAGTTACATTCATTGTGATGTAATGCTCTTTTCAATTTTGTGATACAATTCTTACGTAAGAATCTTGTACATTGTGCAAATTAATTTAAACACATGTTCCCCCTTGCATACATGATGAATAATTGGCTTTTTTTTGATCTAGTGTTGAATGTGAATAGCATGTTATAATCTGGGTGATGTTCTTTATCAAATTATAACAAGTGTTTGGTTCTGTAAAAACAGGAACTTGTATTTAGTTATTTATTGTTGGGTTTCTTTAAGTTGTCATTCAAACAATCGGCCTCGGGGGAAGTAGCTTTAAAAAAATTGACGCAGAGACAGGACGACCCGACCAAGTGGTGAATCAAGTAGCCGCCCTATTCTCTGTGCCCTTGCGATAGCTTACTTCTCTTCTAGACAAGAGTTCCAGCGGCAAACTATGTAAAAAGTAGACTTAATATTGATTGACAGGATAGACACGCACACGCTAAGACAGCGAGAGAGAGAGAGAGAGTGAACATGATGAGATGACATAACAAATCAGTCTCGTTTGCCTTAGGCTGCATACAATGCAATGCAAATTTTTAGTTCTGCTTTTAGAAAATGGTGAAAACAATCACCCATCAATCGGAAACAAAAACAAGAAGGGAAACCCAATGGATAATCGTGACGTTTCAGTTTCATATTAATTTATAAGAACAGTGACGATACCTGCAGGTGCAGGCTCGATATCTGCTGTGTTGGTTAGGCTGGTTCAGTTTAGGTCTCTTTCTAGGGCGTAGTTGAATGGTTAAGATTGATTGGACGGTTAGATCATTTTATGGGGATGCGGGTTCGTTAAGTCACAAATCATCTACCATGCAAGCCAAAAAAAAAAACAAAAGCAGATAAGAGAACTGGGAAGGTGGCATCTTCTATTGTCAGCATACAATCCCCGTTGCGTCACCCAAGCTGTAAGCAAAGAGAGAGAGATAAGATTTGATAAGTGATTGAGTGTTTGCTTGCTTTATGAACCCAGAAGACAAGAGAAATAGCTTGGCTATACACGACCTTTGAGAATGTTATTGTCTATAGGTCAAGCTTACCTATTACATTATCTTGTTGGATATAGATAGAAGACTGCAAACAACATTTAACACATCTTCCTTTGGCCCAATAAATTAATGGGCATGTTGATGGAGATGTAATGATAGAAACAAGAACAAGGTGAAGTCTGAAGATGGTGTAATGGTGAGCCCGAGAAATATATACAATAATAATTAAAATAAATGAAAAGCCAAGATAGTGACCGATGCAAGATCTATTTGACGGAACTTGTCAGATATTTGTTTGTGCATAGACGATATTAAATTAGTTAGTTTCAGTACAAATACGATGCCAAAATAATTCAAACTTTTTGACCAACAACATATTCCCCAATATATCTTGTAATTATCCTCTTGACTTTTATTTAAAACATTCGAACATTGTTGCGTAGGATAAGCAAGTTCAGTTCTAACCTCTTATAATCAAATAGATGTGTTTCCACAAGCAGTAGGTAGAAAACAATTACGATAATTACAACTGAATACTAAAACTTCGAACATCTCAAAGGACAACAAAGTGTCTTTGAATTATGATTCAAGATTAGGCTAAAGCCAACTGGACTGAACAGAACAGACAGATGAGAAATTTTTTTCCTTTTTATTACTTTTGTCAATCAATAAAAATGAAAAGATGGAAGGTAACGAAATTTTTTCTTTATTTACTGTCAATATCCTAATCTAATTTACTTACATGGATGGGTGATAATGCAGCTAAACTGCTGCTCGCTTTAAAAAATGTAAAAGAATTGAGAAAACCAAAATGGAAAATTTTGAACTCAATGGTTGGGCTGGTCCGAAGGGATATGGCCGAAAATATCAGGACATGATTCCCAATTTCCCTTTTCTCTGGCCTCCCAATAGCCGCCACCATACCGATATGTACCCGTTGCTTTATCCTTTGCAAACCATCTTGGTTTCCAGCCGCTCTCTTGCATCTTTCGAGCCTGTATGACAAAGTGTAACGGCCATTCATTAACCATCAAAACCAATTAACATCATTGGGAGCAAAAAGGAACAAGAAACAGTAGGGAAAACATCTCAGGTCAGTGGACACCGTTAATTTCTTTGAGATCAAATCTTAGTTTGCTATGGAATTTAAGCTGCATTATAAATTGAAAAACATCGATATGGTCATGGACATTACATTTTGGATAGTTTTTAACCTTCATAACTGATATTACATTTTTTCTCACTTGACCAGCTATGTATAATCTCTTGATAAGACATGTACAGTCGTTAACATTAAAACATAAAAAAATGCAACACAAAATTTACCTGCCGTTGTCGCTGCTCTAGGCGCAACTTCTCAGAATTTGCTGTTTCATATTCCCCATTTTCCAAATGCCTTTGGTCAGGTCTGAGCCTTGAATCTGTTGGTGGCAACTTCTCCTGCACATAGTAATGATGGTATAAGTCCACAAAAGAAGTCCAAATACTAACAGGCATGCAGACCGATAGCACATGTGAATAAATTACTATGTCCACGTTTGATAACATTCAAACTGATCGAACACTCATTGTTTCTTTGGGAATTCAAGTACTCAATATGCGTCAAATCATGTTAAACTATAACCATACTGGGATCTTATTATGGCATCACTTATGAGTAGAAAACTGCAATGTCAACTAGGAAACAGCCGTACAATATAAGTACACATATATATTCACACAAACATGTATGAATGTGTCATGCAGGCAAATAGAACGAAAGTAGCCAAATAAGATATTTGCAACCTAAACAATCACCTTAAGTCCAGGGGTAAGCTCATTCAATGTGATAGCAAAACGTGTGAAGTTATATCGGGTGGGAAATTTAGGAGGCTTGCTCCGCTTCCAGAGCAAACAAGCTTCTGATATAGACTCAAATCCTTTTGCTTTTGAAGAACAGTCTCCATTCACAAAATGCATGCTCTCATCCCATTTTCCAAATAAGGTTGCCACTGTTTTTCCATATCTATCTTGAACTATGCCATGTACCTGAAAAAGAAAAAAATCATAAGACATGAATTGATAATGCTCAATGGCAATATTTTTAGAACAAATCACTTCAATGTAGGAAAAATACCCTCCTTGTTTTTGTCTCTTCACAATGTTTCTTGTTACCTTTTTTGTCCCCTTTTAATCTAAAATGATGTAAAAAGGGATGTTGTTCTTTTATAAATTCTCCAGGTTAAAAAAAAAAAAGGAAAAGAAAGAAGGTATGATTGACCAACAGCAAGCAGTCGGTACTTTTGAAAACATCGTAAATGCAGCAAATACATCAAAGTCATTTGAGGAAATAGATCATTTGTGAGAGAGAACCTGGTGAGGATTTCTGTCGATGATAGACTGCTCCTTGAATTTTAGCTTGCACGAGTACTCATGCTTTCCCTCTATACGCATTGTTCCATAGTGCTCACAGTATAACTTTCCCAGTATGAGATTATATATTGATGTGGTAACCTGACAGAAGAAGTCCATTTCCGATTGGACCTTTTTAAAAGAATAAATAACGGTTCATGAGCTTGTTGAAATCATACCTTACTCCATTGATAAACTTCTCCATCATCAAATTCCAAAGTTAAGACACCGACAGGGTCGAGCTGAATTGAGCGACCCCAAAATTTGCTCTTCAGATTGCTATCTCCCCAAAATTTCCACCCTGTACCCTCACAGTGACATGCAACAATCATTGGGTGATGACTGACCTGACAACAATATAAAATGAGATCAAGCTACTTCAGATGTTTTGACGAAAAAGAATTTAACTGTGCATGCATTGATTATAAGGTAATCTTGAGAAAAAAACTATTTTTAGATATACAATGAAGACTAAACAATGAAATATTCTCTTAAAATATGGTATAAAGCATCTCTCACATAAGGTGCACGCAAATTCATTTGGCCCATATTCTTACAAGTTGGTATTAAAAAAGTCAAAATTAGTTCGAATAGCAAATGAACCAGACAAAACCAGATCAGTTATTATCTGAAATCTGGTAAGTCATAAGTGTTTACCAACTATTGTCCAATTGCATAGCTGCAAAAAAACATCTAAAAGGACCATATAGGTCATATAATTTAAATCTCTAGCTGCAAAGACAAACCTTCTCTGAGAAAAAACGGAGACCTTTATCTGGATAGTCAGCTTCATATGTTTCCCCTAACAAAGGATTAAATGGTTTGCAGATTCTTCCTTCAGTTGAAGCATAACCGGATACGGCAAAGGCAGCCACATTTAAAATCCTCATCAGTTTATTACCCTGCATGAAGAAATCAAAAGTTTTTACGGAAAAGCTGAAATGATTTAACTTGCCAGAGAACTAAGCAGACAACTAACAGCATTGCAAATTATAAGTATTGTAATGGACTCCTAGCTTGAAACAGACTAAAAAGGGAAAACCAGTAATTATGAATTACAAGAGAAATATTTGAGTGTGCAACAATGTCATGATCCTACCATATAAAATATGAGACCATGAACCTAAGAATGCAAAATGGTTGTGTGCAAGAACGAAAGAGCACAAAGGAAAAGAAACATAAAACATGCTCAAGTTTTTATCCATAGACTTACCCTTTTCCCCCATTCATATGCCCGATCAAGAAGATGTGAATACTCCAATTCTTCAAAACACTTTTGTAGAGAAGAGAGGGGCTCATTAAAGTACACAGGAAGACAAATTTTGGTGAGGTCTTTGCCAATGTTATCCTTAATCATTGACCAAAGACTGACACCTTTCTCTTTTTCAACTGGGTCAGGTAGTTTCTTACGCCGCTTGATATAAGGATAGTTAGTTCCGACAGATCTGATCGAAGGATCAATGTCATCTTCAGATTCACCTAAATGAAATCGTTCACCATCTGAAGAGAAAGATGATGTTCGAAAATCAGACCCATTACTTTTAAAAGAACTTGACGATAGAAAGTCACGGGTATCAAAGAAAGCATTTTCATCTTCATCTGTTTCTTCCTCTGCAGCATCAACTCTTTCATTATCATCATCGGATTCAGTTGCACTTGCTTCTGAGAAAAGGAGGAAAAAGAAAAAGAAACGATGAATATAACATTTTGAATAAAGCATAAACATATAAGCAGATAGAAAATATGGAAATACCAAAAAGAGTTTATATAACATCTCAGAGAAGCAGTTTATTTATATTTGACTTGGTTAAATACCACCATAAGCAAGTAACATATTCACAAGTTCAACATAACCACCAGGTTTGGATGGCTATGAGCAGTCAACCATATATCTTCTTTTGTTTTAGTCTAGAAGACGAGCAAAATCCTCATATTCATATAGCCATTTGACAATTCTGATGGGCCAACTCATAAAATTTGAAAAGCATTAAATTCAATAAAATTGAAAACATAAGACAAACTAAAGATTCAACCATATCTTATTTTTTGAAAAATCTGCAAGCATCATAAAGCCCAATTCCTATCTCATTGACGTTTCAAATATACCAGAAATAACTGGCCCAATTATAATAGTATGCTTGACCAAATGACTCAAGACTACATACTTAAGCATTCCCTATGACTAAGCACCTCACTGCAGAGTTTTCAACCACATGATTTTTACCATTTTCACTTGCACACCAACAACAGCTAATAAATGGATATACATTAATACGACTTACCGCTGAATTTATCTTGCCTTAATCCAGAGGAAGCACCAAGATCACCAATCTGTCTTTGACTCTCGTCAACCACTGTATTCTCCAAATCAACCTTTTCTGTCTGCGAAATGTGAAATTTAAACAATTCTTTAAGCAAAACATAGAAAATACAAGAGACAAAGAAGCACAAATTAATTGATGAAATGTCATGATTAAATTAACACCTCTGAATGAACAAAAAAAATAAAAACTCTATTGAAACTAGGGAACTATAATTTACAATATTGACTTAACAAAAAGGATGAACCATAATTTTATGTTTATGTATAGATCCAACAATGCACAATAAATTTCATAAGGCATAAAAAACAAAAGCCTCGCAACAGTCCACCAGAGATGTTACAATAATTTTAACAAAGAAAACTAGTATATCAGATAAAAATGAAAAACATGATATCATGATTGACACGGAAAAATAGGCTCTGGTAGTAAAGAGACTTGCCTACTCAACAGCAACAAATTGACACAAGTCAATCTCCCATAGTGATAAAATGAAGAAAACTCGTCACAGTAAAACTTAAATGCACCGCTGTTCACTTTAACCATCTTCAAATTTCTTTCATTTGTAGGTCATGATCAATATTGCATGAGAGTTGATCAAGATTTTCTATTTGCATACTATCTAAAAGTCTAAAAAAGTTTATGACTTATTCTTCACCATTATATACGCATAAGATCATCTCAACCAAAAGAGATGTTGCATGACACTGCCTCTTTTATCAGGCTTCCTGAAAGGAACTAATTTAGAAGTGTTATAGATGATATCAATTTGGCAATATATAATTTGGAAAAATGGCAGAAGCACTGCCAAGTCCATTTACCATGTGCAAAATTTAGGATAAATCTCCAGACCTAGTTGGGATACTGTAGCAAAAATTTTACATGCACACACATAAAGGAAAAACATAGTTAAAAGCATGTCCATTATGGTTGCACTAGCACCCAATTAATGGGAGAACGAAATCAATGAGAGAGAATTAACAAACATATTCCTTAAATATAGATCTACAAGACAATAAACATCATGTGTTCCTCCCATTTTAAAACAAGAAGACTATTAGTTATTCCAAAAGGTTTGTTCGACATTATGAGAAAATGAACACTTGCGTAACATCACGACAGTTAACATTAGAGTTATAAGCAGATATCAGGTAACAGCAATCTATTAGAAACAACACAAGAAATATAGAAAAAAAATGTGTTCAGATATTTTAAAAAAAATGCTCTTAGAAGGACTCTTCTAAGAGACATTCCATCTGCTCTCCTAAAAAACTGCACAAATTCTCTCAAAAAAGCTCATTGAAAAAATTTTTTGATTGAATACCAAAGAGCATACCATATGAAATCTCAAATGAAAATATATATATATATATAAATCTATAATCGTCCAGTCCGTCTTGTAGATATATGGAATGCATAAAAATATAAAATCAAATAAAAAAAGGAAATATGGAGAATTGCCATTAAAGATACTAATATTTATTAATCATACTCACATCTGGTAAGCAGACATGAATTCCTAAGAATCAGCTCATACATGAACTGCCTGCATCTCTCCTTGCAGACTTATACTTCAATTCTCCAAAATTAGACTAAATAAACAAATACAGAAGCGACCCCATCTGAACCCCTAGATAAAGAATCCCATTAAGAACCAACAATCTACGCTTAATGAGAACATTTTTGAGAAAGAAAAATCAATTTTCAGTTGCAGGAGATTTTGGGCCAGTAGCAGATTTCCTAATGCGATTTCTAGTTTTCATTACATGTACCTCTAACTGCCTGAGCGTGTCCATGAGCATCCACTGCTTCTGCTTCAGCAACAGCAACTGCTTATGAAGAGTCGAAAACTCGCTCTTCATTATCTGCTCGCTTTCTTGTATTGCTATTTCCCTCACTCCCTCTTCTTCCAAGCGTTGCCGCAATTTTTCAGTTGAGAGATGAATGTTTTCAGACGGCGCCATCAGTTCGCTGTTCGACATTCGCGGGAACATGTCCTTCACCGCTTGCAATGCCTCCATCCATGCCTGTCGATCCTCCCGCGTTTCAGCCCTTAAATGAAGTCGTTTTGTGCCTGTGAATATCGAGAATCTCTTGTCGTCCGATTTGCTCTCCTTTATTGACGACACCTGTCAAACATTAATCGAAATGTGCAGTACTTTACATGTTTTTTTTAATTTTAAAATAAAATAATCGTTAAAAACAGTTTTTTTTTAAATAAAAACTGTATTGCAAAAATACCTTCAGGTGGATTTCGCCGAAAGGCTTCCGGTTGGGGTGATGCTGCGACGTCGTATCGATCTTAGTATAACGCTTTGAGATTCTTCGCATGGCATCTTCGCCGATAATTTTGCTACCTTTCTCGGTCTCTTCGCTGACGACGATCTTATCAGGTCCGTGGATCTTGTAATACGACAGAACGCCGTCCTGCAACACGAACCACCGTGGCCGCCATCCTTTCCCGTAGTTCACCCACTTGTACAGTATTCCGGCGATTCCGTTCCCTACTAAGTCGTTTAATTTCAAGTCCACCGGCTCGGCTTTCTGGATCAGCCGCTGATTCGATTCCATACCGTTAGCAACGCCGCCGACCCCGTTGTTGTGGTGGCTGTTGTTATTGGTATGATTATGATGATGATGATTTGCATGGACCGTCGAGGATCGGGCCGAGTCCGACCGCGCAGACGACGACGTCGAGACCGCTGAAGGAGGAGGAGGCATGGCGGGGAGGTGATCGGCGAAGTGTTTATTAGACGGGTGGTTGGTATCGGATACGGTGGTGACGCAACAGAATGGATGCATAGCCAATCAGCAACAAAAAATTGTCAGATCGCGAGATTTCAAACTGCTGACGTGGTGGCGGAGCGTGACGGTCAAGTAAGTTGCGGAATTCATTCCTTTTCTTGTCTTTCCCCTTTTTTTGCCTTCTAATTTGTCGAGAGGATGATGAGATATTGCGTGAGATATAATTTGATTTTTGTTTGATAAACTGAGAGACAGTTATAAAATGGTAAGAGGATAAAAATTTTCGAATGTATTTATCGGTTAAAAATAATTGATTCCGCGAGAATTTCGGGAAAAGAAAGAAAGAGATGGAGTGACCAGAGAGAGAAAGAATGTCCGGTGATATCTCTTCTCTCCGGTGATGGGTTAAAGTTGAACAAAACCGACGAAGGAGAAATGAATTAATGGGAGCGTTTTAATATGAAGCGGTTGGTAAGCGATTTATACTATTTGCTTATTTTTAAATTATTGATATTATTATTGATGCATGGGTTCGGATTCTGTGGGGAAAGGTGTATGGAAATAAGGTTGAAAGATTGCCGCCGGCTTAATGAACGTTTGACACGTGGAAATCGTAGAAGTACCTGCGCGGTATGATTATCTGGAATGGGGGAAACTTGGCTTTTGTGGGTTCTTCCTAGGCAACAACATCGCGTCACAGAGGTTTTTGACCGTCGCAACGAAGTGATGAACTGCCGTGATCTGATCTAGGATGGGTTTGATGAGAGTGGTCCACACAACTAGTGTAGTCCCTTCTTGTATAGAATCAATTTCACCCCTCCAAGGAATTTTAAAATTAGCTTCTGGGAAATTTTCATGGATTGAGAGAGAGTAACACACGCCTGGGGTCAATTTTGGTTTGCATTTCGAATTTGGATAAATTTAATTTTCGAATAAAATTTTCAAATGGATTAACTGTTTGATATTCTTGCCACCCAAAATCAATTTGAATCACCGACTGGAGGAATTTGATAACACTTTCCCTCTTTTGTTTTTGAAAATTCTTTTTGGCTGCATTGCAAGTGAATTGACGGACTAGTACATGAAGACTTCATCAAATCTACAAAAAGAAAAGAACAGAAAGTGGACTAAAATGGAATTGGGAGTTATAAAAACGACGCCACCAACCTTCGGACTTCGGAGTCTGGTAGTGATCGATGAATGGTTCGGCTCCATTTATACCAAAAGCTTCGCTGCACCAGTTGCTGCTCTTAAATTTTTTAAACCCATTAGGAGTTCACTTTTGTGGATCAAAGTTCCATACATTTCTTTCCAATCAGCTAATACATATTTTATTATTTCCATACATTGATCTTCAAAAAAGTAGTTTTTTCAATTTCTTTCAGCATTAAAATCACATTTGTATTATAAATAAGTTATAATTATTTATTTTTTTATGATATCAATTTTTTTTTCAATTTGTAGTTGGGGCCTCCTGGCTGGACAATTCGATTAATTAACACCTTAACGGTACCTTAAATACAGCTACTAATTATTCCATGACTTTGGTGTACCAGAACGGTAAAGTATTGAGTACGTGACGTGGGATGATTAGGTTGGTCCCACAATTGATACACACAGCTGACGTGGCAAGAATGAATGGAGTGGCTGGGACTTTCGGCCGTGGATTGGTTCTGCTCCTCTTATCAGTTACCGAAGGAGGGAGGGGCCAAACGGGAAACCAGAGACTGCCTATAAGCGTCAACTGTCAGCACATGTGAAGTAAGCAAGTAGTTGTACGACGCCGTTGAGAGCGTGTTGTCACAGCCGAGTTGAGGAAAATCAATGCAGCTGAGCAGACACGCGTCTTGGTTTCGTAGTGTCCGTGTTGGTGTCGGTGTCATGCTCGTAAACTAATCGAGGCGCCACGTGGCTGCTGTTTCCATCCTATTACTTCTTCCCGTTACACTGGAACGGAAAGGCGAGAATGTCCTGACGCGTGAGGTCATGTGCGGGCTACGGCCGCACCGCTTCTTGGAGGGTCCGTCTACAGTGTACCCTAGCAAAAGCCCTTCTTGGATCTTACCATTTTCTAAACACTAAGAGAAAAAAAAAGAAAAAAGAAAAAAAAGTTATTAAATATATACACGTTGAAATTGTTGTCATATAGTAAACTCGTAGTTACCATGTTTAGCTCATTAACAGTAGTCTAGAAATTCGTGTTACATTAATTTAAAATAAAAAAACTTGGTACCATATCTATCAACAAGTACATTTTTGTAAAGTTATAAATATGGACATGTCTCTGACAACCATTTATTATATAGTGAATGATATTTACATGTTTTCACATAATTATTTATATCATTCTTAATTAGATTTGCATAAATCCATTCATTGTAATGATGTTACTTATTCCCCCTAATTTTTTTAATCATTCTTAGGTAGATCAGAATACGGAACTATGATATACTATTTATTCAATGTTTAATGTATGATAAATTAGGAATAAAACTTAAATTAGGTAGCTGAGGAAATTATAAATTTTAACTCACTGGATTGGAAGAAATCCCGATTATAGTTTATTTTCTAAACTATAGTTTTCTGTTTTCATTTATGATTTTTTTTTACTAGTTAAAAATCAAATTTCTAGTTAAGTTGATTGTTTTTGCAATATAAATAAGCCCTGTTTATTTTTTCTTATTCTGTCCTTTTTTTCTCTCAGCACATTCCCTATCAAATCTTTTTTCAACTTTCAGTGGTCGATGGCATGTAAATTTTAATATCAATAAATAGTTAATAAGATTTGTTATTATATTCGTAGTAATACTTTTTTTTTTTTGTCTTACAAAAGGATCATATGATTGAAACATATATCATATTTATCTTATTAAACTGAAAAATAAAAAAATACGAAATTTTTTATTTTGTATCGATCCATAATTAACCAAAAAGAGGTGATTTACCAATGCCGTTCATCCAGGCGCTAGAAATTTAAAGGTAAGTAATCCAATAGGTGCATAGAGGAATCTTATGCTGGAAACAAAAAAACATTTAATATTGTAATGGGATGGCAACAATTAATAGAATTACAATTACGCCTCGTTGATGGATTAGCTCATGAAGGAAAAATATAATCCCCATATGGTTGCAAAAAACTTTATAGAATCTTAAATTTATATGATTATTTTTTTTATTTTAATTTAGATCTAAAAATATATAAAATCGCAGTCATTTATAAGACAACACTTTACTGGGTTATGAATGATGATGATAATACAAGAATAAATGGCCAAAAAGCAACTATTGAAATTTTGTTACCTAATTGTTTGACTTTAGCTACATTCGTGCAGACATTTCCCACGAAACTTGTTCTAAATGAAAACATTAATCTAAGCATGCGAATATAATATAATAAGTTTTGCTACATTAAGATATATTAAAAGAGTTGATTATTCTACGCCAAACTTCACCTAAATGTTAAAAAGTGGCATAGCCATATATAATATATATGAATGGAATAAAAATTTTCCAACAATTTCAAAAGTTGTTTACAACGTGTTGGTTGATGAATCAATCGATGGAATTTAATTGTACTCCACTAGTTATCAAATTGTGTGTCCGCTAATTCTTTACTCCCACTTTAATTGAAGCTACGTTATGATTCCTCTATAATTTTTTTGATCTCTCTCTTTTTTTTTAAATAATTCCATTTATGTCGAAAGAATATTTTCCAAAATTTTAATCTTTATGGCCAGTTTTAAAATGCTATTAGTAAAGGGGTTGCTACACTTATAAACTTATTGTACAGAAACTTTTGTACAAATCGATGTGGAGTTTTTGTAGGTTTGTATAATAATAATAAAAAAAGTTGTGTAAATATAATGTTATTGTAGATTACTGTATTTTGTAAGTCCAATTGCTTGTTTGAGCACTTAATTAACAAGTTATTTGGTCTCCCAAATATTGTTTTGAATTGGAAATGACTGGAATAAAACAAACCAATAACGAATATTTCACATAAATAATATCAATCAATAATTTAAAAAAAAATCAAAATAACAATAGAAATAATCTTATTTGGAATCTTCACTCAAGGATTCTCATGTAATTTTTATTTGTCAACTTTTTGTTATATTAATTAAATAAAATAGTCATTATTGAATCATACACCAATCAATAAAGTAATCCAAATACGAGTTTGATAGCAATGGCAAGACAGCATTTGGAATCTCATTTTTAGAAGATCCCTAGAGCATCTTTTTAGATGAATTCAACAATTTGACCATTTCATGGTCACCTATATTCATCTTTTCATTAATTTTCACAAAAATAACCCCTCTTGGAATCAATTCATTAATGTTTATATATATATATATATATACACACACATATTTCTTTAGCAAACTCTAAATCATGAAATAAAAGAATTTTTGAAAAAGATATGTAATTAATGAGTACCTTAGTTTAATTATCATATAACTACAAACCTTAGAACACATATTTAATTTTTTTAGCCTATTATAAAATAAAAATTTGTACGTTACAATGTATGGTCGATGGATATAAAGCACGTTTAAATCAATGAATAAGATGAATTAATCAAATTAAATAAAAGATAATTACGAAGTTATTTGTGATGAGAAGAAGATCCACGGCATTCTTATTTTTGGCATGTACGTCTTACTTGTTTACTTCCTATTCCAGATCACTGGACAAGACACGTGGTGGGCTTAGGCGGTCACTTCTGGTTTTTGGTGGGGTCAGTAGATACAAACAAAGAGGAAGAGAACGGAAACAGAACAGTACACTGATTGTTGGGTGTACCAGAATACAGAGGATCATGATGCGAGGCTGCCTTGTTTCTTAACTGATATGATTAGTTTGACCAAAACTGCAGTCAAAGTTTGCAGAGGCTGACGTGGATTGCCAGTGGCTGTCGTTCGCCACTGCATCTAACCTCCGCGTAACAGTAAAGGCCACGTTTTACTGCTCACTCCGTACGACATGTCGATTGCTGAGATGATAAAGACAAAGGAGTGTTTGATGATGTGATCCTGTTATCAAATAAGTTTCTGTATACCTGTACGAAGCTCATCACCGTTTTAACTTTCATCTTTTGTAATCCTAACGTGTGCAAACTATAAATTACTAAAATATTTGATAGTTTTCAAAAGCCCTCTAGAAATGTGGCTCCTTTCCCAAAGACCATATATAATTTATTTTCTTCTTGGGTAATAAATAAATTTAAATTTTCAACATAATAAGGTGGCATTAAATATATTAAATATATATAATATGATTTTATCATAATAAAAACTAATTAAGGGTTTAGATATTTCTTCTTGGATAATCTTAATATATATATATATATATTTTATTTTTATTTTTAAAGATACGTTGTATACTTCATTGTGGTGTTCGATAAATAAGAGAATGGTGTAGAGATTTATAATGGGAACCGAGGTGAGGCAGGTAAGTTTATAATCGGAGCCAGAAGGGATTGTTCCACGCGAGAAAAAGTGATTGATTGGGATGATTAGGTAATAACACGACTGAAAATGAGGGGGAGGGGAAGGGGTCGAGGTGTTGATTAGTTTAGTTGTTGTTACCATGTGCTTTTTGACCAACTTTGATCAAAGAGCCAATCATGCTTAACCATAAATCTAAGAGATCAAAGCTCATAGCAAGCGTGCCCGCACGAAAATACATTTGGATTCGGAGAGAGAGAGAGAGAGAGAGAGTGTGTATCGCTTTACGTGTCGCAAAGAGTGGGAAAGTGTAGTTGCCAACTTGTTACAAGCAAAAAGAATAACATCACAAACATGGCTTCCTCACGCATGAACTTAATTTAATTTGTTCTTCTTCAATTATTCACACCTCGATCTGAATGTTGAAAGGGACTACCCAACAATTTCTTTCTTTTTATAGATTGATAAGAGTTGAACCTTAACAACAAATTATGTAAAAGATTGAACATAATATAGGATGAGTAGAAAACCCATTTTTTCTTGTTATTTAGATTTTCAGATTCCGACTTCAAAGCTTTGATGAATCCTTCACTTTATAAATTAATATGATGCACTTTTGGTTTATTTATTATATTCTCTCATTTAGTTTGAGATCAATCGAGAATATAATTAGGTGGTTTTAGTGAAAATTCTAGAAGCACGGGCAGAAAAGATTTGGAGTAAATAAGGATGGAAAACTCATGCAAATTGCTATTATAATGGGCTATATTATACATACAAGTAATTGTAAACGTGAATAAGATATGTGCTCCATTTTTATCCACTTGGGCGCCAACTTATGGCATCTTTTACTTTTCTGAGTAACCCACTCGTTAATAAGTATATGATTGATTCTCTCTCTCTCTTCTATCTCTTGGGTTCGTCATGCCGTCATGGTCCACCATGCGGGCTTGCCATGTGATTATACAAAAAATGTTTGACTCGACTCGAGTTGTTCCTTGCTTCCCTATTGTTTTTCACTCTTAAGAAATGATGATTGATGTGTAGATCTACATATCTTTTCATGGGCAAGATCGATTTATATATGTCCTCCTTTTCCACCTCCCAATCCATTTCTCTTACCTTTATTGTGTGACAACTTATTTTAATTGCAAAGAATCTCTCTACATCTTTCTGTCAACACCAAGAAATGTAGGCAAATAATTGAAGCAATGACTCAATTTCATTGCTAGAGTTTGACTAGGTACCTTCCAATCCTTTTGTTTGAGCATCCGTAGATCTTATCATTATATGAATGATTTTAGATGACGAGAAGAGATTTCTTGATCCACGCAATTACTCGACGTTTTTGCTCCATAGCGCCAACGTTAAACGAAGGATCACTAGCTTTTCCTTTTCGTCACTCCGAATTTTGAACTTTCGTCCGCATTTGATGCCAAAAGATACGCCTGTTGTTGAATCGGTCACATAAAGGTGAAAGAATGATTAACTGGGTTTTTCCCTCATCATGTTGACATCTAGTCTATTCAATTTTCACGGGCTTATTGTATGAAAACTTTAATTGGACCCTATCCAATTGAGTTTGACTTCGATTATAGTTTAACTTTTACTATTTCTTTCAAAACAATTACAGATGTCTCTTCCAATACTTGGGATACTCAGCAAAGTGTGCACATCAAGTACTTAAAATGACTTCTAATTTGTTTTTTTTTCTTTCGTAAATTTTAAGTAAATCTTTGCTAAAGTTTTCAGTATCCAAGATAACTATTATTGGAGCTGTCTAATGAGTCATCATTGGTTGAGTTTAATTACCTAAACAATTTGAATTCAACAGTTATTAACGGGCCTATTTAATTGATTGTAATGAGGGCCAAACATGGTTAGAATAGCAATAGACAACAGGTCCAGAACTAGATACTATGACTTAAAGGGCACAACAACTCACGAAGTCTCCACGAAGACAAAGGAAAAACAAAAGGTGTAAAATAATTTGCTTGGTGCCTTGGGGGACCCCAAACTTAGAAATGGTACCCAAAAGCCCTCATGCATGACAAAGAAATAGAACGTTAAAGCATTTCAATTGCCTGCCTTTTGCAGCTTTTGTCAAAAGACTAAACCTCAATATCGTTCCATACTGTGACGGAGACACTATCTGCCACAGGGACCCAAATAGCCGAGGCCACTCCAATAATAGACTAGTTAGAACTCAGAACCTCTCTCAGTGTAGTAGCTTTGTGCATGTGAACCTTAAAAGAGTCTCTTTTTCTGTTCAAACAAACAAAATACTAACAGACACAAACAAAGAGACACACTAGAGAGAAATCGAGAGAGGAGACAAAGCACATCATAGGATATACCTGTGTCTAGTGTTGGGAGTGCACTAGTGTCAAGATGATCTCAGTGAAGATGGGTCCGTTCCTTTAAAAAGAATCTCTTTATTCTGCATATTTCTACCTACCAACAGTGATAAAGGCCAAACAAGTCCTATTTACATCACAATGGTGAATCCTCCAATGCCTGAAGCATAATGTTGTAGCACCTGGGTCATACTGGAGTCATTCAATGGGTCATAATGGAGTCGTTCAATCATGGTCAAAGTAACAGTAGCATGATAACAGTAAGCATGCTACTAAGGAATAACAATGATGGACAATCAATTAAAGATTTCGTAAAAATGCATAGCTGGCAATGAATACCAGATTTTCTAATAACTGATTGATGACTAGCGGATTAAGAACGAATTTCCATTTGATAGTACATCTGACCAGAAATATTCCATCTCATTTCACAGCTGTACAATAGTCCTAATTTACTAAATTATGAACTAAAGAATTGTGTTAAATTTGACCAAGATCTTTCCTTTTAATAAAGCAAGCAGAAGGAAAGATTTCAAAAAGATCAATAATTGAGGAAATTGAGTAAGTGTTGGTACAAAGGGACAAACATAAAACAAACAAAACATCCTCAGTTCTGCACATGATTCAGCGTGACAGTTTCCTCCAGTTGAAGGCACGTAGGATTTTTCCTTATTGAAGTTTTCTTCTTATGAGTCCTTGGAAGAAGTCTAAGCTGTAACCAAATTACAAACAATGTTAGATATACTAGTAATGAACAATGGGATATTCTTCATTTCATTTTGTATTACACGAACACACCACAACATGCAAAAGTAAAAGTGATAATACAATTTTACTAGGCAATATTATGCTTAGGCACCATAAGATCCCAAGGCAACACACACTGCTTTTTTTAATTTATTTTTTATTTTTTAACGGGTAGCTGTATATATTGGAAACCCACAGCAACAAAAAACACTGTTAATTGCACAAAGTACCGTTCACTGACTAATATGACTGACCATGTAGTTCAGATGAATGGATTCAAACAAAGCCTAGTTGATAACCCGAAGAAGACTCCGTATTGATTGATAAGTTGAGCACAATGAGTTTATGATCATTTGAAACCCTATGGTATATAGAGTGTTTGAAAATTCACAATTTATAAATCTTCCCATTACTTAATAAGCTTTAGACATAGTCCACTATAGATAAAAAACACAAAAGAAAAGTGGTTATTAAGCAATTCTCTTTTCTTTCCAACCTTAAGTGACCAACGAGCCAACTTCAATCTTGAAGTGGTTTAATCACACACCTCCAATACCCTTTGATGATCTTTACGTTTAAATGGTCATAATTATACCAATAACATTATGCTGTTGTCCGTCAAAATTGTTCCATCCTGAAGATCTTTGATCTTTATGAAGGAAATTGAGTATACCAATTTTTTGGAGCATGGAATTGGTCCGATTGATGAGAAAACTGCGGGTACTAACCCCGTCTTCCAATGTTCATGTATACTCAAGTTCCTTTTAACTTTAATTTTAATGACATTGTTCTCTATATAGCTTATGCAATAAAGGCCTTTTCTGCTCTCTTTTGAACTAATCAATGATAAACAAAGAAGTATAATATATTCTCATCATAGGTGAATGGAATCAATGTGAAATTTATTCATACACTACACCTGTTGCCATCAGGATGAAGCTCACACATTTGACTGTCATCACCAACAGCTAACAAATATCCTGATGACGTCAACCCCTGAAAATGACAGAATCAAAGGGTGAAAACAAAATGTTCCATAGCTCAATAAAATCGGTGTTAGTCTAATATACTCATTAAGCACCCTAGTGAAAAGATATAGAACAAATATTGGTGCTGAACATCAATTGATATCAGTCTAACTGATTAGCTATAATATTGACAAGTATAAATGCCTCACATGGAACTTTGACTTGGAAATGATGTGATAAGTTACAAGTCTTACATATCAAAACTCATATTGTCACAAGTCTACCATTCAATCTTACAAATCAACTATTTATTGTTACACTTTGCGGTTGAATGTTACAATGCTACCATTGTTACACATCCACATAATAAAAAGTGAACATATTTTGACATCAGTACATAAAATATCTTCTAAATCTACAAGACAATCATATTCTACAGATGAGGATTTTCATATTATGTTTCAAAATACCATACAGAGAAAATATCTATTATTTAATAAATATAAAATTGGATTTCTGAGACAATTTAGTACCTCAGTTCAATTGGAGACATAAAAAGGAAAAAAGATACTTTTGTCCATTAAAACAATGCCATCTCATTGATGACTTTCCTGAAAGCAGCTGCTACCTACAGACTTATATAAACTCATAACTATTATGACTTCAAAAAATTATATTTGTTACATATCGGAAATGAGGAGAAACTGAGATGGAAAACCATTTCAGTTCATAATTTTTCTAGCTTCAAAAGAAAATTCCACAGAAGTGAAGGAATGAGGTGGGGGGCTCTTTATAAAAACGTAATATTGGAGAAGATCATACTTTGTTGCCAGTATCAAAAATATGTGAACCAAGCTACTATGGAGGCTTTCATACTTATATCGTTTCCAACAAAATTTTCACACAAACAGAGATATGAAAGATTCACACAAGAAGTTCCCGGTTTAAACCATGAGAAAGTAGATTTGAATTTGTTTCCCTAAAATTCTACAAAACAAGTACGCGGAATCACAATAATCTGCATGCATGCACGCATATTTAAATTTGCAAGGCAGAAACTATTGGGAACTATTCTAATTCTGTAATACCTGAATAGTCACCACATTTTCAACTACTTGGTCCTCAATCTTATCCTGTACAATAACTCTCTGCCCACTGCAAACATAAAAATTAAAAAAATTAAAAATTAAAAATCAATACTAAATAAACAAATCATTGTTTTATATAGGTGTGCACAAGATGATATATGTCTCAGACGCTCACAAAAACTGAGGTTCCTTCATTTGGCAAACAAAACAAATTCAGCAAGCTCTCTTCGACTATGGTCTGAAGCATCCTTTAATTGATAATGGTTGTCCATATTGCACCCTAAGAGTGAATTCACAGTTCACTGCCAATGTAACTGATAGAGGCACACATTTTAACTAGTCTAGCTGTCCAAGGTAGACATTATCATGTCTTGGAGCAACTCGCAACACAACAAAAGTGTCTCCGATCTGCTCTTCCTAAGTATAATAGTAAAGTTGAGTGGGCAACCAGACATCTTTTAAAGCCTTAAACTAGAGTAAGTATTTATGCTCCCCCTTCTTAGTGTCCTCATTCTAAAAAGAAAAAAACAAACTGAATAGAATTGGGCAACATATGCTGCTAGGATCAACTTCTTTATTCATGAAGTTTAATTATTTTTCTGGCAAGGAAAAATGTACCTACAATATGTGTATCTTCAGCATTAGTCTATATATTTAAGGGATTATGGTATTTGCCCCCTGAGGTTAGGCCTAATTTTTGTTTCGTCCCTGTCTTTTCAGAAATATGTGGTTCACCTCTTGAGGTTTCATAGCACCATTAACTTAAACCGCAGTAGAGGCAATTTTGTAATCTTAAGTTGCAATGAATTTAAAATTCAAAAGTGTTGACCCACGTATGGCAACCCAAGAGGGGGGGTGAATTGGGTTTTTATTTATCAAAACGGATTTAGAAAACTTTTCTTGAAAGATCAAAATTATATAACTCTTTCTTTGAGAATGAAGGTGAAGAAGATGAAATTAGAATTTATCAAAGATGCAATCAAAAGAATAATAACGATGAACAATCACAAGTGCAAGTAAATGTAAAGAGGAAAGAGATAGAGAGAGTGCAAACTCAATTTACGTGGTTCGGCAAACCTTGCCTACGTCCACGGGCTCCTAGTTCCACGAGCTAAGCTTTCCACTAAGTTGTAGAATCTTTACAACTTGCTTGATGAACAACCTCACCAAGACTTTTTCTTCCAACTCTTGATAACACCACACCAAGAGTTCTTCTTGATGAACAACCTCACCAAGGCAACTTCCTTCAACTCTTGATAACACCACACCAAGAGTTCTTCTTGATGAACAACCTCACCAAGGCAACTTCCTTCAACTCTTGATAACACCACACCAAGAGTTCTTCTTGATGAACAACCTCACCAAGGCAACTTCCTTCAACTCTTGATAACACCACACCAAGAGTTCTTCTTGATGAACAACTCACCAAGGAAAGAGTTCTCTCAAGGATAACTTTTATCCTTTACAAGAAGATCTCACTCTCACCACAATACAAGAACAAAGAAAAATTTTTACAACAAAAGTACAACTCTCTTCAAAGAGTAGATAAAGAATATAAAAGCTCTTTAAACTTGATATTTCTCTTATTTGTGGCTTGATGGATGTTCTTCTGCTTGATGCATGGGAGAATGCTCCTTTTATAGGCAAATGAGATGAACTTAATCAAGTGAAGACACCATCTCCAAATTTTCTGCCCACCATAAAAACCGTAATCTTGTCTGCCATTTTTGTCAATGTTCCGTTTGAAATTTGAAAATCTGTAAAACATAAAAGATCTGCACATTTGAATAAGCTTTCCAACGCATCAAGAACCAAGTCATTTGGATATCTGTAGCTCAAGATATGGCCAAAACACCATTCGGTGCTCAAGTGACTTGATTTTTCTTCCATGTGTCTGTCCACTGACTTGAATGATAATTCTGTCAGCCTTCCATTTGAAATTTGAATTTCTTCAAAACATAAAAGATCTTCATATTTTAATAAGATTTCCAAAACATTAAGAATCAAAGAATTTGGATATCTCTATCTTAAGATATGGCCAAAACACCATTCGATGCTCATGTGAGTTGATTTTTCTTCTCTGTGTCAGTCCACCGAATTGCATGTCAATTATGTCGGCCTTCTGTTTGAAATTTGAATTTTTTCAAAACATATGAAATGTTCTTCATTAAGTCATCTTTCCAATGCCGTAAGAATCAAGTCATTTTGATTTTTCTAGCTCAAGATATGTCCAAAGGAGTATTCGGTGCTCATGTCAGCTGCTTCCATTTGTCTTTCAACTTGCATGATGATTTGGACAACCTTGCACTTGAAATTTGAATTTCATTAAAACATATGAAATGTTATAAATTGAGTAAGCTTTCCAAAGGCTCAAGAATCACGTCATTTGGATATTTGTAGAGATATATATGACCAATTGATTGAACATTGCTCATGTGTCACATTCCTTGAGTCAATCCTTGTTCTTAAACTTTGGTGCCTTTAACATGTAGTCTTCTCCTTAGCTTCAACACTTCATTTTAATAAGCCTCTTCTTGATTTTAAAATTATTTCAATGATCTTACTCTTGCACATAAATAAACATGTTAGTAAATCTCAATTAATCAATGTGTATTGTTATCATCAAAATTATCATGTAGCCTTAGGGCTAACAAAAAGAAATCAGTTTCTTATGAAATTAAGCTGCAGAGAGAGAAAAAAACTGGAATAATCCCTTATTAATGAAAAATAATAAATCTTAATAATTACAACAAAACAAAACAAGCCAAAAATTCATATTGCAAAATAAAAGGGAAAAAAAACTTAAACTGCATAGAATTTCAACTATAGGCCTGAAGAGAAAATGAATTTCAACTATTTCCTTTTTTTTAACTTAAATTCTATTTTATGAAAATCAAAGCAAAACAAAAGAACAAAAATTATTGTCTTCAATTTTCCTTCGTTTTAATCAATTTTCTAAGAATCCAAACAAGAAAACCCCAACTCACAGGCATCAATCTCAATATCAACACCCAGTGAACCCAGAAAACTTAGAATACCATCAAATATCCAATTAACCCAGAAAATTGAACCCCGAAAACTTAGAACATCAACAAACACCCAATGAAAACCAGAAAACCTAGAACACCAACACCACCCAATTCTGCACCCACTCCTTCGCTTATTGTACCACTCACGCCTCCAGATCCCTTTCGATGAACTCCTCAACAACCGCAGCCCCACCACCTCCAAACCCAACTCTTGGTCTTCACATCTCCACTCAACACACACTTGCCAAACCCCTCATTTCACCCATTTCCACCTTCTTTACCGGACCCAAAATCCAAATTCCCCAACTCTCTCACCAAAATCTCAACCCAAAAACTCCCCCCAAAGCTCATCTCAGTCTCTTCCTCTACTCTCAAATCCATTTGTCTTCTCGCTACAGTGGTGGCAAAAACATGGCAGTGCTGAGGAGTGGTGGTGGCAAGGACGCGGCGGTGCTGGGGAGGGGCTGTAGCATTGCTGGAAAGCAGTGTACTAGAGACTGCTGGGCTTGGGGTTGAGGGCGACGGAGAGAAAACAAGTTGAGGAAGAAGAGAGGGCGAGAAGGCAAAGAGAGTGGTGTCGACGGCGGAGAGGGAGAGGAGAGAGAGAGAGGCAGAGGGAGGGTGGGGTAAGGGTAAGGGTAAGGAGGAAGATGAGAGGAGGCATGATCGGCTTCTTCATTAATTTTTTTCTATTTTTTGTTTTTTGTGTTATAAATTTAATTTATTACTTGATTCAAGGGCATCTATGTCTATTTGTTATTTGATATGGACAAAATCACGGTCAACACCAATTTTTTGTTAAAGTTAACGGTGCCATGAAACATCAGGGTGAACAATATTTCTAAAAAGATCATTTCCGCCTAACCTCAGGGGCCAAATTTTAATAATCCCTATATTTAAACATATCAACTCAGTAGTCTTTATGAAGCAGAAAATTGAGCAGTAAAATAACAAATCCATGAATGCAATTTCAAAGGTGAAAAAATTATTACTCATTTAAGTAGATGAATGCTAATAAAGGCACACCCACACACACACAAAAAAAATAAAAAAATAAAAAATAAAAGAGAACTAGAGATGAAAACATTTCTGAGAAGTTTATTGAAACACTAATTAGAGACAGATGAGTTGGCTGTTCAATCGTGTGCAGCAGCAATGACACTCAAAAGGAAGAAAATGCTTTGAAACCATTTAAAGACAAAGGAAATTTTGAAAAAGCAAAAGAGGATGCTGACAGAATAAAATTAGAGGCTCAAGTTCTCTACAAAAGGTGAGGCCTTTAGTAACGCTAAGTGAATAAAGAGAATCCTGATCTCAAGAGGCTTCATAAGCAAATTTTTCACTTTGTACACGAAATTATGTAATGGGATTCCATGGATTTGATGGTCAAAAAAGAAAAGCACACAAAATAGCCTTACATAGACATGAACAGCTTCCTTACAAACGCCCATTTTCAACAAATTTTTGGTTCAAATGGAAGCATGAATTTAAAGATTAGCTTTTTATTTTATGATCACATATGCAAAAAGTTGTTTTACATAAATAAAGCCATATTTTACAGATGAGAATATTTGTAAAATAAAAAGTAGATTAATCAAATTGAGTGCATTACCTATGTAGCCAAGTCCTATAATATAACTCCTCGAGAGTTTTAAATCCTGGAAGACCCAGCACAAACTATTAACATTCAATGACATTTTTGTGAATGGAAATGAAATTTGTTTTAAGACATTATTCACCTTGGTTTATGAAAAGATCAAAAAAGGTCTCAAATTTATTGAAAAACGCAGCAATAACATCTTCTCTACTGTATTGATAGGCAGAATCAGACAATTTTCTTAGAACTGAATTCAAGCATGTTGTTGGCTCTTCATTATCAACATTTAAACCTATACCTGCAAGAGCAGAGGATATTAGAATTCCAGCTATCATGCGCATGAATTTGGATCTAGCATTTTTGAAATAAGAAAAACCAAAATTTACATCATTGAGGTGAACAAAGCTTCAAGCAGAATACAGTTTAGCCAGTCATTAATAGAGAATCAATTATATTTGCTTTATCATCACCTAAAGGAAACCATGTTACCAAACAAAGACAAAGTCTATTTACCAGCACTGACATTGAACTTCTTCGATTTATATGTTGAGGTGCACAGTACGCCTCCAACTTTAAGACCATTTAAGTACAGATCATTTGGCCATTTTATTTTAACATCAAGATACGGTAATCCCTGGAATAAACGATATTTTCAAAACATAAGTATCAATAAGTAAACTCCAAATTCACACGCTAACTGAAGCTTCTGAATGCAATCAGGTATTGTGAAAGGTCCAAGTCTTTTTAAAAAATGAAAAAAAATGAAAAAAAAAAGGAAAAAATAGAAGAACTAAAGAAAACAGCTCTATGCATATTGCAAAATCCGACAATCTCCACAGTTCAGTTTTGGTTTTACACAATGGAAAAGTTATTCTCAGCCGAACTTCTCAATTGAAAGCAGTTAAAGACTGAAATTCCATCACAAACTGCACAACACTCACATTTCTGTCACAAATATCGTTTATCGCCTCTGTAATAGCGAGAGACACCACATACTGTATCAAAGGCACAATTCGACCATCCTCCATTTGTATAGTAAATGAAAACATGAGGCAACCCTTTGGCGACTCCCACACATTCCTTGACCGGCCTGCATAATTAAACATCTCATGCAACTACAGAACTTTCTAACTCCCCATCAAACATTAAAAAATCCAACCACTAAATTTGCTTGTGCAAGTAAATATTGACAACTCTCAGACAACGTTTTGTAGCTAAGCATATTTGCTATTCCTCAAGCTTACACACAATCATGATTGGAGGCTTCTAAAATCATGCTTATGAGACAAGAAGCAATAAACGACTCTCTACTCTTTCGTACCTCGCCCTTTGAACTGAACATCAGCAACACAAACTGAACCAACTGGAAGCTCGCAGAAGTTGCTGTGAAAAACTAAAACAGAATTCAATATTTGACTAAAACGAAATAAAAGATAAACAAAACGCAATCAGATATTCCTTGCACAAATGGAAGAATTTACTTACTGAGAAACGACGTCGTGCGTAGAAGTCAACCGCGGGGACCAAATCAGGAACCGACCAAATAGATTAGTCCAAAGAGACCTCATGAACAACTCAATATCGAAAGATTCTTCTTTGATAGACTTATCCACTTCTGATGATTCTTCTTTGATAGGTTTACCCCTTTCTGATTGCAAAAGCATCAAAACTTCAGTGTTATCAGGAAGCTTAAGAGCGTTTCTGCTCTTCAATGACTCAGAGATTTCCTTCTCGGCCATTGACTTTCCACACAGAACAAGCGTGCAAGAGGAATTGTTTTCCATCGCTGAACAAAAATAAATAAATTAATAAATATAACCACTTCTCTGAGTTGATTAAACAACATTAAATATAAAGCTTTAGCATAAAATTCAGACCTGCTGATAGGTAGAGACGAGAAAGCTTTAAACTTGGGCAAAGGACAGTTCGTAGAGAGCGAAACGAGGGGGAAATTAGCGAACAGATGAAAAGCAGGCAAGTGTAGCTCATGAGAAATCGACTGCGCTCAAGGACGGAGAAAACAATAAGACTTACCTTGACAACCAACTGTCAATTTCTAATACTCACAGACGCTTTTGGAGCCGTTGATTTTGTTAATTTTGACACGTCACTCCTTGTGGGACCGAAATCCAGTCGAAATTTTGATGATCGAGCGGATGTCATTCTAACATAGCCAAAAAACTTACTGTGACATTAACAACCATATTTAAATGTTTGTAAAACAGTCACATTTAAAAAACAACAGCTCCAGAGCTTACCAGAGTGTCTGGTATATTCATGGAGGAATTGCAGAGGGCTCTTCAAAACCGGGGCTTGACTGTCACCGAATTACCTGAAAAAGGGCGCAGTCTCTTTACCACCAGAGATTTCTATCCAGGTTTCCCTCTCTTGTATTCCTTTCGTTTTAGAAATGAATAAACTACGTCGTTTTGAAATTGATTTGTGAAGGCTTCTCTGCGTTTCAGGAGAAGTGATTATAAGCCAAGTGCCTTACGTTTGCGTGCCAAACAACTCGTCAACCGAGTCAAGATGTGATGTATGTTTCGCGTCGAGTAATCTCAAGAAGTGCTCAGCTTGCCAGGTTGCTTGGTATTGCGGCAGCACTTGCCAGGTATTTAATGTAAATAACAGTAATGGCCAATCACGCATTGTCATCTCCTCTCAAATTCTCTTTCAGTTAACTTCAATTCAACCTTGCTGTAATAATTTTCAGAAATTGGATTGGAAGTTGCATCGCCTTGAATGTCAAGCTCTCTCTAGGCTCGACAAGGAAAGGCGAAAATCTGTTACGCCTTCTATACGTCTGATGGTGAGACTCTACCTAAGGAGGAAATTGCAAAATGAGAAGGTAAAAGGGAGGAAATTGAAAATTGTCATTTACTAGGTGAAGTTTGGCGTAGAATAATCAACTCTTTTAATGGATCTTGAAAATTGTCACAGCTCTTCATTTTTCCTTGTAAGTAAAAACCAAATACGATGCAGCTTTGTAAGTAAAAACCAAATACGATGCAGCTTTGGTTATTAGCTTGCTTTTTACTGCCAGGTCATTCCTCTTACAGCTATAGACAATTACAATCTGGTGGCGGCTTTGGTTGCTCGTATCCTGTTTGAAATTATAGTTTTTGGTTCATTTCATTTGCTGTACTTCTTTTTTCAGTTACTGTGAACTTATATGTTGATTGTAATCTTTAACGATTCTCTTGGGGAAGACATATCGGAGATTGATGAGAAGCAACTGGTGCTTTATGCGCAAATGGCTAACCTTGTCAGCTTGATTCTTCAGTGGCCAGAAATCAATATAAAAGAGATTGCAGAAAATTTTTCCAAGGTTTCCTGGATAATTTATTGGTGTTTACGACTTTTTCCTTATGGTTAAGCATAATCATTTGAAGGACCCTAGTTATGTTTAGCTGCTAGAATCCATAGACCAGTCCTGATTTTCTGATGCTGACATTGATATCTGACCAATCAACTATTCACAGCTGGCATGCAATGCACATACCATTTGCGACAGTGAACTGAGACCCCTTGGGACAGGACTATATCCTGTTATTTCGATTATTAATCACAGGTTACTTTGCTTAACTGATGTATTTTATTTTTATCATTATGTTGGTAGTTTGCTAATAATTCTGGTTCTGTAGTTGCTTGCCTAATGCTGTTTTAGTATTCGAGGGAAGGCTGGGTGTGGTACGTGCCGTGCAACATATACCCCAAGGTACTGAGGTAAGTACATAAACCAAGTGATTTATAGTTATTCTGTTTATAGGATAAGAAGTCTAAACCTCCTACTTCCAAGCAAATTAACTTCATAGGAGTCGAGCTCAACCAATGCAGGAAGTGATTTTATTTTAGTTTATTTTAATCTTCCCTTCCGGCCAAGTCTGAATGCTATATATGCTGTTATATCCTGCTAGGTATTGATAAGTTACATAGAAACTGCTGCAAGCACTACAACTCGGCAGAAGGCTCTCAAAGAACAATATCTTTTCACTTGTGCATGTCCACGCTGCATTAAAGTGGTACTTGTTAATTTTTCAGAAATATTTTCTTTTTAGTCTGTCACTTGTTATCCTTGAACATCAGTTATTAAGGTTTGCTTTCTCTCTGTGGAAGCTGGTTAACCGAGCTTATGTTTTTGAAGGGTCAATATGATGATATCCAAGAAAGTGCAGTTCTAGAAGGTTACAGATGCAAGGATGATGGTTGTGATGGCTTTTTGCTTCGTGACTCTGGTATGGAATAACTACTAGTCAAGTCATTCAAAGTGGCCCGCATAACTGTGTTCTAACTTGTTTTTGTCCTATTTGAATTTGCAGATGACAACGGATTTACATGCCAAAAATGTGGCCTTGTTAGGAGTAAGGAGGAGATAAAAACTAAAGCAAGTGAAATAAAAGCATTGTCGAACAAAACTCTTACTTCTACATCCAGTGGAAGTATCCTTTCTTTTTTTGTTTGTCTTTTTATATTTATGTTCTTTGGTGCTACGAACTAATAATATTTAAGGCCAAGCTTTCTAATACCTGGAAATCCCTCAACCTTTCTGTTATTCAGTTTTTTAATAGTATCCCACATAGATGGCCTCAAGGGGGTTTGAACTCTTTACCTTATGGTTGAAATTGAGGGCTTTTATCACAAAGCTCAATCCTTGGGGTTAATATCAGTTTGATATTATTAATATTGGTAATAATACGAACCAATGATTTATTTTTCCTTCAATCTTTTTCTGGTCATCATTTGGATAAATAATTTCTTGTTGATGAATGATGATGGGGCCAACATGTATCAACATCTATAGTTATGAACAATGTTTGACCTTTGAATGATTTTAGATCATGAGGTAGCTCTTTCTACGTATAAAATGATTGAATCACTCCAGAGGAAATTGTGCCATCCCTTTTCAATCAGTCTGGTGCAAACTCGAGACAAACTTATAAAGGTATCTTCATGGATCCTTTGTCTTTTCCTGTTGTCTTCTAACCCTGTACCAATAGTGCCTAACTAAGAATGATTTCAGTTTGGAATGTAGTATAATAATCACAAGACTTCTAAAGATTTCAACTTAAAGAAAAAATATATATACACACACACACGCACACACATATAGAAAGAAAAAGGTAACTAATCCAAGGATTGTGTATCTGCAACTTTCTTCTCTTGTTTCAAACTTTTTTTTTCTTTTTTCTTTTTTTTTCTTTCTTTTTTTTTTGTTAATTTTATTTTATTGCAGAGTGTGACATGAATCAACAGCTCTTTGAGATGGGAATTTGCACCACCATCCATGAACATTCACTGAGTACTTGATTGACAATTTTTTAAATTAATCCATTTGGTAAATCTTGGTAATGATAGCGATTGCGTGATTTTTATTTTGTTTTTAACTGAAGATCTGTGTTTGTAGCTCTTACTGACGGAAATCTTCAGTGTCATCTGTGGGTATATTTTTAGTCCTTGTATGATGTGTAGGAAACAAAACAATCTTTGAAACCTTGGATGGATGGTGATTTTTTCTTAAGCATTCACCCATTCAGTCTGGAAGTTTGTTTCGGAACTAAAAATTTGTGGGTTACGGATGTTACTTTACGATCTCTGGTGACTCCAAATAAACCAGAGGTTCTTTTTTGCCTTTTGAGATCTCTAATGGAGACGGTATTGTGCCTCCAAATGTCTTGATAAACTAAACAAAATATTTTGTTTGTGTGATCCTACTAAACACCCCCTGTCATTATTACATGATTTTAGCAATGAAGTTGTTGAATTTAATAGTTTGAAATTCTTTGTTGCTGCAGATACTGATGGAACTAGAAGATTGGAAAGAAGCATTGGCATATTGTCGATCAACTACTCCAGTGTATCAAAGTATGTGATGATTTTGGTAATTGTGAGTTTAACAGCCTACTGTGGTGGGTCGTCGGCCACAGATTTATTTGAAGTAATATGAGAGGAAGTCTACACAAACATCAAATTTCCTCGGCAGCCTCTGAAATTCTTAATAACAAGTTAATTTATATGAAATTTAAGCTTTAGCTAATCTACCATGGAACCCACAACTTGCTTAAATTTCCCGTTGGTGATTGCACAAGACTCTTGTAATGCTCAGAAAATGATTTCGTATCAAATTGACATCATTTTTAAATAGGAGAGTACGGAATCGATCTGGTTTACTTCATGTACTATTTCCAAGATGCCTCTAAAGTAATTGTTTTGCTTTGTGAGCAATTTGACTATAGAAATCATCATTTTCTTCTTGAACTTAGATATTTAAATATCATTGCTGCTGCCATCCTTAGTCTTACTTTCTTCTTGACTACAGGAGTGTACCCTGGGTTCCATCCTTTGCTTGGTTTGCAATACTATACCTGCGGAAAACTCGAGTGGTTTGTAATTTTACTTCCCTTTCTTAGTTTTTATTTCCTCTCGTGGTGTTTATTTAGTTAATTATTCATTACAGGTTACTTGGGGACACGGAAAACGCCATCAAATCACTGACCAAGGCGGTAGATATATTGCGAATTACACATGGGACAAATTCACTTTTCATGAAGCAACTATTCATGAAGCTGGAGGAAGCACGTGCTGAAGCCTCTTACAAACTTTCATCGCAAGAGGAGTAAAAATTTCCATCTCCTGCCAATTTTGTAAAATAGGAATCTGATTCTGATACTTCTGTACTGCCATGAGCCATATTAATGGAAGTATGAGCTGGCCTAGCGAGAAGAAGGTAAATGTACAAGATGCATTTGCGTGTAAATTGAGTTGAGTTCTTTGCTTTACCATCACATCTGCAGATTCCTTATTACAACTGCAGTTCCTTGCCTTGAGCTTGTATAAGATTTTGTTTACAATAGATTTTGCTAGCAGCCTAAATTGATGATGAACCAAGGGTTGATATCCATAACATTATTGTTGGCTAGAATATAATTCTTTAATAATTTCATTTTAATATATGAGAAATGTCCTTTTACTATTATGCCAGTGACGTGTTAGTATCTTGTGGGTGTTATATGGATATATTTACTGATATTAATATTGAAGAGTTCGATTATTCTTCACTAATTTTCTTAGCAATTCAGATTACTACAATAAAAGATAAGAATAATTAGGAAAGAAAAGAAACCAGATAAACAGGAGGGATAACGTAAATCAGAGAATCACTGCAATATGTGCTAAAAATTGTCTTATTGTTGCGCGTGGGTGGGGCTTCTGTTTATACTTTATTATACAGATTTTTTTTGTTGTACAAATTTTTTAAGTGTGACTTCTCCAGTGTTTTACTCCCTTTGCAAACAAAATGCAACTTATTCATAGTTAATTTTGTTTTTTTATTATTTATTTATTTTTATTATTTATTTATTTTTTTGGTTATCTCTGTATTAAGACATGATGGTGAGACTGTGCGTCTTGGCATGGGCCGAAACGCCCTACTTGTTTATTTGTCTAATGCCCAGGCCCATGAGATTCGATTCTCTGGCCCATATTTCGCCTTATTAACGTGATAATTACCTTATAAAATACTACGACCCAGCCAGAAATATCGCACTTGCACTTGACATGCCGTTAACGTAACTATTGTGGTTTTATTATCAATTCTACTACCTCTAAAAATTCTATCCTAATTTTATGTATCCTGAGTAATAGTTTTGAGTTAAACTTTATATATCATTAATTAATTTCACATAATTTGAGATTTTGATTTTAGAATATTATGATAAACTACAAAATTAATTTGAAAATCTAATCTCATTCAAGTTGATGATTAACTTATAATTTATCGAACTCAATTTGTGAATACTCTGTCAACTCATCAAAGATATACTTCCAATGTGTTTATACTTATTTAAAAGATATTTTAGTGTTCTAAATTGAACTTAAGTCAACAATAAAAAAATAATAATAATTAAATTTGATAAAAATCAAAGCCCTCCCAACTCAACTCGGTTATTTTTTTTTTCCCCAATTTTATGATGGATTTTTCTAGAAAAATTTTAACAGCCCCATTTGTCATACCATTCCAATTCTCCACGGTTCATGCAGAAGCTATTGGTTCTCGAATCAACATACGTCAGAGCATGTCGAGATGATCATGCTTCCTTTAGTGATGAGGCCAATGTATATCAATTTTGAGGTTGCTTTTGCATCCTGACACAGAATCCCAAGGCTTCGGTTGAATAATATGTCCAGCAGTGTAAATTTACAGACAAATGCTTTCCGAAGTTCGGAGAAAATCACATACAACGGCCAGACTGCCGGTTTTGATCGAGGATGCCAGAAGCCCCACTATTTTTTTTTTTTTTTTTTGTTTCCAACATAATTTTCCTTTTTTCTCCAAAACTTAAACACACAACAGAAATTATTATACATAGTTACATATGCATGAAACAAGATGCTCATGATCTGGAATATTCCTTCTAGCCTTAGATTCCCATTTGAATCTAAAAATGCCATTTATACACTCATATCTCGCTACCTATTCTCCCCCTGATTTGATAAACGTTTCTGGAGCTCATAGCAAAGCTTTGCCATTTCAGAAAGTAACTTACATTGTTGGTCTCGTGATGTTGATAACCGGCTCATCAAAGTTGTGACTGGATCCCTAAGTAGTTGACTAAGCTTATGGTATAGTACTGATGATTCCTGGTCATTGACACAGGCTTCGGCAAGAAGTTGAAGCAGTTTACAGCTTTGGTCTTGTGATGGAGATGGTTGGGATGGGATTGGAGGAACAAGGAAAGGATGTTGAAGTAGCTGAGGAATCCTCCACCTTTCATTGCGGTCCCATGCAAGACACTTCTTCATGAGATCAAGAAGCCAAGGATTGGAAACTGTTTCATATGTTATCTCATGATTAGGATCTGTGATAACTTTGAACTTGGCCCAGAAGGTTTTGTATTCCGAAAAGGGGGTCCTCCCGTATACCATTTGATATAGTATGCAGCCAAGAGACCAGATATCCGACGACCGACCACACTTTATGGTGTTTCCATTTGCATCACTCTCATTGCACATAAATGCTTCAGGAGACATGTAGCTCAGAGTACCCACCTACAGCAACAGAATACAATTAACTGAGAAAGTGCAATAAATCCAATAATTAAGCCTTTTCAAGTCCAAATGGTGACTGGTAATAGTATATCAGCACTACAATTCCAACTAATAATTCCAAGTTTTGAATATAAACCTTCAGTTAAATAAAAAAAATATCTGAGATGGATTAAATTTTGTTGAGAACTAATAGTTCTAACAAACATGACTTAAGGAAAAGTTAAGAATTATACTGGAAATCATGAATCAAGAAGCATAGGAAATACATATCAATACATTACATAAATTTGCAAAGATGGAAAAATTTAAGGGATTGGAAAAAATCCTCAAATTATTAGAGAATCTCAAAATGGTCCTCACCAGTATCACCAAGGAATTAATACATCTTATTGTATTTTATTGGCCCAACACTCTTTATTATTAACAAATAAAGACAGCAAAGAACGCAGAGGAGAACAGAACCATCACAATCATAATCACACAATATAGAAAGAGTAGAGCAGATAGAAATGGGCCCTCTATTGTTACAGAAAGGTGCATGAACTCGAGAATTCTAAGTTTCTAGAAAATTTGTCACTTTCCACAGACACAAAGATCATAGGTATAGATTAGTATTAATCATTGGTCTAATTCTCCATGGTTGATCATATTTACAGGGTTGGAGAGATATTGGAATATTTGGAGGATCCCCTTCAGATATGACTTGTGTAAAGCCTTGTAGTTAAGTAGGAAAAACATGCAGTCTTATAAAATGATGATAGACTGCCAGTAACTTCTGCAAAAAAAAACAAAGAAATTACCCATCCTAAAACAAACAAAACGCGTAGTATTCATTGTTGGAAACGTGTATCAGTCAATGCTGGACCTGAAAGTGAACAGAATCTGTATCCTTCTAGTGAAGTTCTAGAGGAAATCTTTATTAACAAACAAATCCATGAATAAGAATCACCTGTGACTCCCTCTGGATGTTGGTTGTGTCACTCATAATAGCTTTGGCAATACCAAAATCAATTAACTTTAGAAAACCTTTGACAAGAAGGAAGTTGGCTGGCTTCAAGTCGGAGTGTACAATGCGTTCCTCATGAATAGTGTTGACAGCTTGAAGTATTTGCTGCAAATTATTTTAAGAAACAATATTAACCTCCTGCTTCTGACTACTGAAATTCCAGTCTATGCAAGAAAATAATATACACTGGACATTAGAAGGAAAATACAAAGAAACTGGGAACAAGGTCAACCACTAAATAAGAGATAAAAATCAAACTGATGCTTAGATCTATTTGAAGATATTTTTTCTGGTCCATTTATGGTCTCCAGCAGTAGACAGTATCAATTGCCTTCTAGGGAAAACCAATAATGGTTCTTTCCTACTAGGTCAATTCACTTAGATGACATCACAACCAAAAATGGTTAAAATCTACAACTGTAATTCTGTAAATGTTTTGTACGAGTGTTCAAAGTTTCAACTGAGGTAAACCACAAGACAATCATTGTGAAAGAGTGAAAAACATAATGAGCATTTGATGCATATATAACTAGCAATGACAACTCGAGGTAAAGTTGAACTTGAAGACCTGCCAATAAAATCGAAGCCAGTTCTCATCTATGGTCTGATTGGATTCATTCATATCCTTCCATTTCTGGGACAACATGTGAGCCAAATCAATTTCCCCATATTCTAGTACCATGTATATATATGCATCATCCTTGACTCTGCCATCTTTATTGCTCATGGAGCCATTCAAGACTGCTTGGAGCAAAGTTTTATCTGTCACCTAATACCAAGTGAGAATGTCAGAAGCTATTCATTAAATTAAACTAAAGTCAACGTTTCCAGTGCTAGGCCTTAAAAATGTTGAAGCCAGATGAAACATAGCCTTAACTCTATATAATGTAGAAAATGATATTTTACTAAATATGGGCTACCTAGTTTACATGTGCATAATAATTTAAAAGCCTCTATTCTATCTGTAACTTCTTTCCATTTGATTATTTTTTAAGAGCTTTTCAATTGCCAAGGACCTGCATATTATTTATGGAAGTTTGGGTTCAAAGTGAGTACCTCATAGTCTATTAGCTGTATGATGTTCTTCTTTCCCTTCAACTTGTTTAAATACTCGATTTCCTGACAAAACCCATATGCAGTAGCATAATCACGACCTTTAAGCTTAATTTTTTTAAGTGCATAGATTGTACAGTCTGACGAAATGACTTTGTGAACCTCACTGCTGCCTCCACTACCTATTTTTCCAAGCCTTTGATAGAGCTTTCCATTGACTTTAAAAAACAAGTCAGGATCATAATTTCGTTTACGAGGTGCAGACACCCCTTTAGCACTTACAGCCTTGTCCTGTTTCTCTGACTTAGAATCCTTCAATTTCACCTCTGATGATGAGCTTTTGGACAAAGGAGCCTGAGAATGTACATCAGTCATATTGCTTGCAAGATGATGCCCTTCCATTGACCTATCATCATGGGGAGAAGGATCCTTTGGAATGCCACTCTTCTTCAATACTGGGCCTTGATGCTCCTTTGATAAGTCAGGTTCCTTAACTTCTACTTTGGTGTCAGTAAAAGAGGTAGGAACCTGGGCTCTGATATCTTTCTCATTAACTAGAATCCCATTGGTATCCTTAAGTGAAGAACATGATGGCTGCATTATATCTCTTCGATTAACAGGTTCAGGATTTATATTGGAATCTCCATGAGGTTCTACAGCAACATGAGCACTTCCATCTTGATAACGAGAGCAATAGGTTGTTGAATTAAGCATCGGTGCTGAAGTAGAATGAATGGATGTTGAGGTAGCACATGACGCACCTCCAACGGAAACTTGAGTAGCAGGCTGACCTAAAAAGTTTTTGAACTGGTGCAGCTGATCCTGGACAACGGTTGTTCTGTTTGCCAACGAAGAAGAGATCCCACCATCAGGCTTCACACTGATATCACATTCTGTATTCTGAAATAGCCGGTGCTTCAAGTCATTATTGACAACAGTTGATACCTCCACTTGGTTGCCTGCATCCCATTCCATTTCTGTCAATGCAAGTGAACCCATATGAGATGATAAATTCTCCATTCCAGTGGCCAGTCGATTATCGGCCCCTGCATGTTAAAAAGGCAATATATATTGCAGAGTATCACCTAAAATTCTGAAAACGCTAATCACAATGTCACAGAGAACCCTCTACGATGCACTCAGTCACAGCAACCAAATATAATAAACTAACAATCCAAAATAAAAGAAAATACGCAATTACCCTGAAAACTGATATTATTTCCAGTTGAAAACTGAACTTTTCTCAGGCCATCATTGTGTTGAGACTCTAAATGGGACAAAGATGTCTGATTATTTCCTTCATAGCCAGTAAAAGGTTTAGGATGTTCTCCCTGTGCATCAAATGGGTTAAAATTCTCATCAAATGTGGTGATAGTGCCCAAAATTGAAGGCGGTGTAATAGACGCATCTTCTTGAGTTTCCCCTACAGCAGTTACCGCATTCTTTGTGTGGATAATTTGATCCTTCACTGCACAACCCCGACTTAACGAAACAGCATCTTGAGACTTCTTCGTGTCTATACTACGACCCACATTGAATTCCAAGCTCCTTGACGCTTCACGTTTTGGAGCTAAGGAGCGCTTAGGCATTATACTACTGGACTGCATTGTACCTTGGAATTCCTCGCAATAGACATAACAAAGAATTTCAGAAACACACAGATATCAAATTCAATAAATTAAACATTAAATTGCGAAATATCATTTACTAGGTCAGGTTATCGCAACTTAAAGACCCACAAATCATTTATATGAATGGATTTCATTCAGTTTCCGGAACTGGAAGTCCCTAATTCGCCTTCAAATATAAAAAAGTCAAACCTAACTGAAACACACTACACTGATTCGCGGAAACCGACACTAAACTTGTTCAACGTATTCGATTATAAAAACCCTAAATTCCAACTTCTGTGTTGAACAAATATTGATCTAATAAACGCAAAATAAACCCTAATTACAAAAATCTATACAGAAAAACAATAAATAGATGATGGAGAGTTAGGGCGCACCGAGAGGACGGTGGCGCTTGAATGCTGCTTGAACATGCCGGAGGAAGTCCGGCGGAGAGGATGATAAAGAAAATGAAGACGACGAAGACGATGTTGTGTCTGAATTAACGATCGGACGTACAAGATCTTTTGCTGTGGCTGGCGGGGGGACCGGCAGGTTAGCCTCCCTGTCCATATCTGGATCTCAACAGCATTTCTGACAAAGGAGACGCAGTATGGGAAGAGATTGGAGAGAGAACTGGCTCGAGGAGATTATGGACATAAGCAAGTGGGTTAGAGAGTCTCACTCTCAGTGAAAGCATCGCCAGCGGCCATTGTCGAAGCAGAGAGAGGGAGAGACAGGGAGTCCCAACTTTGAATGGCTTATTGGCGCTCAGCGCTATTGATATGTTATTGTGCTTGGACTTTATTGTTTGTTCTTTGAATCCAAAGAGATTATTGGGCTACCCTGAGAAATTGGGCCCCATTAATAATTTTGAAACTAGGCGAGGGTGGTTGTGGTGAACCCTTATGCATACGGTGGTCCATTTATGTAGATTATGAGATCCTGTCAAGGTGATACCGGTTTCAGGTGTTTTACCGAATGTAGGGATTTTATAGCTCACCTATTTCTGAATAGGCTCCCGTTCTGTGGATGAAATTGTAATAAAAATACGATGGGGAGGAAGCCTTAAAAATTAGGTGTTTGCAAAATAGCATTAGAAGCAATATATATATATATATATATATATATATGTGTGTGTGTGTGTGTGTGTGTGTGTGTGTGTGTGCGCGCGCGCGCGCGCGCGTGTGGCTTAAATGATATCTTAATTAATAGCATATTATTTGAGATAAGATTTAGGATAATATTCTTTAGAAATGGTGCTAATTTGATCTTATTAACTTAAGTGAAACTCTTGAAGAGATTTAATATACTATTGAATACTTAAAAAAAAAAGAGTCTAAAATAGAACATACGAAGAAATTTTATTACTTAATTAAAAAAAAGAATTTTAAGATTATATCATTTATTACTTATAAGATTTCTTCAAGTGTTTTATTTAAAAAAAAACATATATATATATATATATATATTTTTTTTAAAGAATGCCTTTCCCATGGTTTATTCTTTCAAATTATCCCATTTCCGTGCGCACAGAAGAATTCTCAGTTGTCTTGGCTTTAACAATGGTGGCCTCGTTCACTTTGCCGTCATCCTCGCTTTTCTAGATGGTATCTGTGATGATTTAATGAAGAGAAATTTTCAAAAGTAACCCTCCAGAAAGCCAAATTTTTATTCATAGCCCCTCTTAATAATTTTTTCAGCCAACTAGCCTCCAGATTCGTAAATGACCTAACTGCCCTCACGACATTTACTTTCTCTAACTAACCAACCACCGCCATAGCTCTCTCTCTCTCTCTGTATCTATCTAAGGTTTCTATAGCTATACAACAAATAATCAACAAAAAAACATTCTTGAGCAGCAATCAAACACATTATAATACACAAAAAAATAAGAAAATAGGCTCACTTGGTTTGAAAAGAGTTAGAAATTGAGGTAATATGCATTTGCAACTCAACTCTGGCTCATTCATTTAGGTTTTTGGATGATTAGAACAATAAATATCATATCATATGCGTAGATACAATCGAACAGAGGTTGAAGTAGATGAATGTAGATTGGTTTTGTCGGTTCATGGCAAGAAATCGTGTTTTCTGCTTTCGTATTTGGGTGTACAAACCCAGAAGTTCGACAGTTCGACAATTCGATAATAATTTGACGTTTTGACAGTTCGATAGTCAAATTGTCGAATATCTCAAAACATTGTCGAATCATCGAAAAAATTTTGAACCACGATGTCAATCGTCAAAAAGTCATTGAAGTAGTAATCGAATTGTCAAACTATTGTCGAATAGTCATCGAATTAATAGTCGAATATTGTCGAAGTTAAATTCTACAGTTAGATAGTATGTTATCTAACTGTCTAACCGTTTGATAGACTTGTTATTTTTACCCATTTTTTGTTAATTTTTTGGGTTCTTTTTGTATTTTCTCTAATTTGTAGATATTTTGGATTGTCCAGATGGAGGATATCGATTTTGCATTGTTCTACGGTAGAAAATTTGAGGCGAATGCTAGTAGGGATGTTGTTTACATTGTTGGAGATGGCTTTCCATTGTTGATTCAAAGGGAAACGTCTTACCAAGAGTTTTTGATATTGATATGTGAAATCCTTGGGCTAGATGCGCTTCGAGCAAAGTTGAAATTGAGTGCCCAATTTAACCTAACCAATAGTGTGAGGCCACTCCCCATCTGATGTGAGCGTAATATAGATTTCTCATTGCAGACAGTTTGAAACATTTATCATCATACACACCGTTGTACGTTGAGGTTGATCAGTGTGAGAAGCCGTCGTCTAGAACTGAAACATGTACAATCCATGTTGAAACTCCAAACCATTAGACATCTGAACAGCCTAAACAACTTGATAATAGTAATGTGCCATCGTTTGTCATGCATGGTGATCTTGTCCATGATTATGGTGGGACTAGAAATGTTAATATTAGAGCTATAAATGTTGACAGTAATGTTGGGCATGTTAGTAATGTTCGATACTGCGGTAATCTTAGAGGCGATGATTTTGAAGTCACAAAAGATGTTCATGGCCTTGAGAGTATCAAAGAAGAATTTGAAGAGTTGTCAAGAGTTAGAGATATTTGTGAGGGTGGATGTGTAGCAAACGAGGGAGACAATGTTGACGAGGAGGCAAATGAGGGAACATATATTGAGCATGGTGATGACAGAACATATGGTGGGCATGGTGATAGTGTGGACAATGATGATATGGAGTTACAAGTATCACATCCTATTTTGACTTCGGTAAGGCCATGGGATATCGAAACATCAACACATTTGGAAGAAGAGAGACAGGATGAGTGAAACCATGTTAGTGTTAATCCTATCCTTGAAAGAGTGAATGATATATTTCGTTTCAGGCCTCCAATACCACCATCCATGACATCAGTTCCAAATGACACCAATGAAATTAAAGGTGGAGAAGTTTTGCCTGCACATGTATTTTCAAACAACATAGAACTTCGACACAAGCTAGGAAACATGGCGTTGCGACAGAACATTGAGTTCAAGGTGATAAGATATACAAAGGTTCGGTTTGAGGTTGGTTGTTGAGAGGATTGTTGTAAATGGCGCTTAAGAGCAACACAAGTTGGAAACACCGATTACTTCCAAGTTAAGGTGTTTAACAATAATCACACTTGTGACAGGGCAGAAATACATCCAGACCATAGACAAAGAAGTGCCGAACTCATCGAAAAATATATAAAAGAGAAGTTTGTGAACGCTACAATAATATATCGGCTAAGGGAAATAATGGAGGATGTTCAAACAGACTTGCACATAGCCATTAGTTACCAAAAGGCTTGAAGGGCAAAAGAGGTTGCTTTAAACCAACTCCATAAGAGCAAAGAGGAGTCATTTGGCTTGTTACCTTCATATTCTTACATGGTAGAGACAACAAATCTGGGTAAAGTTTCTGCACTTAAAGTTGATGAAGATAATCGCCTTAAATATTATTTCATGACATTGGAAGCGTCAATTTTCAGGATTTCAAACTTCTATCTGACCTGTTGTGGCTGTCAATGGCACATTTTTTACAGGTAAGTACAGAGGTATAATGTTTTTGGCACAAAGCTTAGATGGTAACAACCAAATATTTTCATTGGCAATTGGCTTTAGGTCATCAGAAAATGATGAGTCGTGGCGATGGTTCATGTCTAGGTTATATGGGATTGTTGGTGATGTTGACAATATAATTATCATATCCGATCGACACAAAAGCATCGAAAAGGTCGTCTGTAACATATTTTTGAATGCCATGTTTGGGAATTGTATACGTCATCTTGAATGCAACATGAAGAATAAGTTCAAGGACAAGTGCCTAGTATCATCCTTTATTAATACAGCAAATGCATATCGAGAAGCAGAATTCAATGGGTTTTTTGAACAAGTCAGAGGCATCAATGCAAATGCCGCTGAATACGTGATTGCAGCAGATGTGCATAAATGGGCCCGCAGTCATTTTCCTGGTAATAGATTCAGTATCATGACAACAAATATCGCTGAGTCTATGAATAACAGAATGAAATAATCTAAGAACCTGGGAATTACATTGATATGTAAATTTTATCGACAAGTTTGTTATCTTATTCCATCTAAAATCTTACTTGCATAGGTTCTGTTATTATACATTAACGGTCTTTGTGTTCACTTCATTGCAGGTGTTGTAACAGTGGTTCCATGAAAGTGAGATGAGACTGCCAAGTCGACAATAGTGTTGACAAAATCGATTGAGAAACTGTTGTAGGAACGAAAAAACAAGTATGACAGACTACGTGTGTCTCCAATCAATAGGCATTTATCCAAGTGTATTCTGGTAGTAGTCTTGACGTGGTTGATCTTAATGCCCATATATGCTCGTGCAAGGTGTTTAATCTTGACCAGTTGCCATATGTACATGCAATTGTAGCATGCTGTTATGCAAAGCTTAGATCGCTTGCACCTTATTGTAGCCTGATGTACACAAATGAACACTTTTTGCTTGCTTATGCATCACCGGTGATTCCTGTTGGGATGTGTAAGGATTGGGTGGTCCGGACCGAGGTTCGAGCGTAGGTTGTATTGCCACCGATCAATCGATGACAGGCTGGACGTAGACGTACATAACGTATTATTTCAATGGGAGAGTCCATTAGACAGCGTGAGTGCGGATGTTGTAAGCGCCTTGGTCATAATCGACAAACATACCAAAATCCTGTACCCCTTCATCCTTCATTCCATACTGAAGCGGGAGCTTTCTCGATCTCTTGACTGGACTTAAGTCATGGATATGTACCTTCACTTCGTAAATGTTTCATGTTATTGCGTATGGATGTGCTCATTTGTATCATTTTATACATCGAATGTTATTGCTTTCGGTTTTCTACCTTTACTTCGTGGTTAATAACCTTAGTTCATTGATAATGCGTGAATGTTACTGTTTGTCATTATTAGAAGATAACTGTTTGTGTTAATCTTCCATTCAATTGGTTTTATCTATAGCTGTATATACGCAAAGTTTTGTATGATATAATTGTAATACGTGTAACATTAATGAAATAAACTATCCATATTGGAAAAAATGAACACTACACATATAAAATGTTCTATACATTAAAAAAAAAAAAGTAAACTAATGTACATAGAACATTAGTCAGTATGTACAGTAAAGCATCGTGAACACCATCTTTTTTCCCGTAGACCCTCCTCGAGATACACCTTCCAAAAAACTGGATGGTTGTCCATGCCTCCTAGGTGCCATATCCTCATTGCCATCTGCTTCCTGATGGTGTCCTTATCTACATTAGCAATGGCATGAACACCTATACCTGAGCTCAACAACTCTGCATACGTGGCACAATTACATGCCACAGGCTCTACTTCCCGGCAGCTATTGAGGCACATTCTCTTTAGCCCTGTGCATGCTATATAGGGTAACCTCATGTGAAACATCTGCACACTTAGGGAAGAATTGTGCATGCTGGACAAGTTATGGGATCATGATCGCCAAAGGTTTATAAAACTCCAATAGCATGGCTTGACCTTCTATGTCCTCCGGTATCTGGGAGTCGTATAGTACCATCTCCCTATCATTAAATGAGATTTGAGTCAAGACCCAATGCTCACCTTTGATGTTGATAGGAGCGTATACCTATAACACACGGTAGATAGTTTAAGTTAATATCCTTTACGTCAAAAGATTAAATGAAATTAGGAAGTGTACAACAAAAAGATTAAACATGAACTAAAGTGTTACTTATGATGTAGACATCTGACCACATCCTCTCGTGAGAAGAATATAGGCCATCCACGTATTTGAAGCATATGGTGTCCGAAGCAATGTGATCCAGATCTTCTTTACACCTGTCATAGGTGTTGGCCAAACAAACCTATTTAGACCATGGGTTAACGTAACTGTTTAGTCAACTTGAAGCTAATAACTCATGTAAAAGTAAAATTGTTAACATTTTTCAAGAAGATAACTCACGAAAATCCCATGTTCAACGATGGTGAAAGCCTAAGGTATCTCAGAAAGACTATGTGCCTGTTTGATCCGTAAGAAGTACATAAAGGAGTTCACGTACTGCAAAATAAAACGTAAGCATATTTTACACAGTGTAAATGTTTTTCAACAATAAAATGAAAACTATAAATGATCAAAAACTTACATCAACGTCTAACTATGACCCTTGTGCTGATGCCTCTGAAAAACTCAACTCCAGAACTGAAGTAATCATTTTCGAGCTGGATCCAAACATGACGAGCGTTGCATCATTCATCGAAGTACGACTCAAAGTGATCATCAATAACAGATCCCCACTCGTAACTAGATGATGCAGTAACATCTGATACAGGTAAGCCAATAACTGCCTGCTCTTGTGTTGGCTGGACCACCCTATATTACCTCGCACGCTAGTCAAGGTTGGTGTACAGACTCAGAAGCAGGTGTGACCTCTTACGCACGCGGTATGTATAAACCTTTTCCTCTTGATACAAAATGGGTCGTGTCTCGACAATGCGTACACTCTCACTAGGTAAATCGTTAGGAACCTCGTGGACCCCTCCGTCCGCGTTGCTACCCTGTGACAAGTGCATAACATCATCAACTATCGGTGAGTACTGTGCATCCTCTGGAAAGGGCTGTCCCTAATTTTATAGAATAAGCGTCGAGTGGTGAGCTTCTTCCTGCATGGAAACATGAGGTTCATGAATTGAAATAATTGTACAACACAGACCATGGAATTCAATAAACTAATGTGATACCTCTATGTCACTGGCCTCGAGAATGAGCACATCTTTAATCTCTCGAATCTCCTTTTGTAGCTCCTGGACCTCCACTTCCAACCCGTGGATTTGCTTCACTTGTGCCTCAAACTTCTCTTCCATTATCTTAAGTAGCTCAGTGTCGCTAGCAATAAACTAATCTTGGATTGTATCCAAGAGATTGATAGGGATAGAAAGAGGATCACTTGCCTATAGTAAAATAGTAATGTTAGTTTATCCACCATTCACTTGAATTTAGGATACACATATGATTATTATAAGGTACCTGGCCTTCTGTATGCGGCTCGAGTGGTGCAAAATGAGGGCCCTCGTTGTGTTCGCCCTCGACATAGGGTGGCATTTGTCCCACCTTCCTAATGCTCTTCAAATCCTTGACCTCTCCAGAAAACATTGGAATGGGTAGGATATTTTCAGTAGCCCATTGGACGAGTAGGCCACCAACAATCGAGAGCCACTTTTTATTCCGCTTGTACCGTTTGTCATTATTGTCATGTTCATCCAGATGAAGAACGATATCTGGAAGCTCCCTCTGTGCAACATAATCAACAAATTACACAATCGAATAACTAATTCAAAAATTTTCGAAAAATCGTAAAAACTAGTCAATGAATTATTACTATACGCGTCTGTATGTACCGAATATATCTCTCAACCTCCATTTGATACGGTGTCCTATTAGTCTCCCATTGTAAAATGTGTGGCCTCAATGTATCAAAATCTCTAACTTTCTTTGCATATGATTTCGCCATGAATGTTATCGCTTCATACAACCAAACCTGGACAAGTACAACATAAGTAAATGAAACCAATTCTATATACTGTACAAATTAACTTATAAAACTAAACAAATATCATAAAATTACCTACACTGTGTACAAGCAACCATATAGATTATACGCTTCTTTCTTTTGCACATCCTTTTGCGCCTTTCGTTGCATGTACTTCTTAGCGTGGTCACTCACACATGTCCTCAAGCCATTATAAATGGCCTTTCAAGCAACAAATCCCCACGGATATTTTCTAAAAGGTTCAAGATTGTCGGCCAAGTCGAGATATTCATTGTGTATATGTCTTGATTGGACCTGCCTTAAAAGTAAGTGCTCCAACACCCAGTATGCAGTCAATTTCACCACGTCTAAGTCATCGACTGTGTGACGATCTGGGCCAGGGCCCTTCTCCCCACCCCGTCTCAGTCCCACTGCTAGTCGAAACCCAATCGTATAGTAAACTGTATTGTCTGCTTTGGCCCGACCCACTGGCCAATAGGCCTCACAGCTTTGTTCCCGAAGGACGCGTCCCCTACTCGAACCCGAGCCCTCCACCACGAGTACTCATGAGGAACCTTGAGTGCCTTTGTGGTGGAGGGCTCGGGTTCGAGTGGAGGACACGTCCTTCGGGAACAAAGCCTTAAGGCCTATTGGCCAGTGGGCCAGACCAAAGCGGACAATACGGTTTACTGTGCGGTTGGGTTCAGATCGGAGTGGAACCCGGGAAGAGGTTGTAGAGCCTTGACTCAGATCGTCACAGACTGTTTCCAAATCCAAATCTTTCAAGATGGTTTTAATTCGAACAACCTCACATTTTCGCTGTTCAAATATTTGTCTTACAAATGATTTGGTGTTTCTACTTTCTTCAACTCCTTTTAGAGGTTAGGAAACGGTCCAAACCTCAATCCGATGATTAACCCAAACTCATAGGCTGAGAAACGAATCATCTTGCCTACACACCAAAACGAAGATTGAAATTAGTCTTTGCCATAGTGCATCATACATAATTAATCATTCGTTGAGGTTATTACTGTACACAAGATACGACAACTCCTCATCCTTTATGTCATGTGTTTTAACCTCATGCAAAAGCAAGTTATTGACAAGCTTGCCGGGAAATGTCAAGTCACCTATATCCAATAGGTATCCAAAACCTGTATGCTTCTTAAAAAGTTTCTCTTGTCTTTCCTTCAAAGTATTCCTTACAAAATGAATGCACTCAAAACTCGTTATATTCATCACCGTCGCATCGTAATGCTCATATTTTGGTGTTATTAACTCAAAAGAGATCGACGGAGACAAAATTAGTTTAAACCCAAAAAAAGTAAAAACACACACGCATGACGCAAATCTGGAAAAAAAATTCGACAATTAGATAGGGCATCATTGAATACAAACTTTTTAGCGCCTCGACAAAATTTTGACAACTATAACTAATTTTGAGATTACAATGACTTCTTCGACGATAGTTCGACGACAAGCTTCTATGGTTTGACACAAACCTACTGATTCGAAGATGCGACATCGAATTTCCTGTGTTTGATAAATACATAAAACGATTGTCAAATTTCATTCCTATATAATTCGCCAATTCAACGACACAATAATCTATTCGACAATTAGATGGGGCATTATCGAATACAAACTTTTCAGCGCTTCGACACAATTTCGACAACTACAACTAATTTCGACGATTACAATGACTTCTTCAACGATAGTTTGACGACAAACTTCTATGGTTCGACACAAACCTACTTATTCGAATATGCGACATTGAATTTCCTATGCTCGACAAAAACTTAAAACGATTGTCGAATTTCATTCCTATATAATTCGGTAATTCAATGACACCATAATCTATTTGACGGTAAATCGACACTATGAATAATTCAACACTATGACTCGTTATCCTAAGTCTTCAACAACTGTGAGGACCATTCGACAGCTACTTAACAATTTTGACACTTCAATAATTCGACAATATTGTTCATTGTCTTCAACCTCAAGTCGTTTAAATACACATCACGCAAGCACAACGTAAATACACACAGCACAACATGCAACCACCAAACAGAACAATTGATAGCTATTCAATTTCATTCTAAATACCACTTTACAATCAATGAATCCCTAAACCTAATTATAATTATTCTCTCTCTACAAGTGACAAAATTTCACAATCTTTCATAGAACACAAGCAGATTGAATTGCACACATTCATAAATATCACATTATCACATACCAAGTTAAATTTGTTTATGGTGTCGATGATTTCGACCTCACGGACACAGTCCTCTCTGTCGATTATCTTTGCTACCTGGATCGGACAGAGCTCCAATGGTGGGTCACTGGAATCAGTCAACTATCTTCTCTCGTCGAATCAATCGGAGAGCAGATCAATGGATGAAACGAGGGTTGGTTCAAAAATGATCGTTTGATGTTTGGATGGAGGGAACCGACTCTTTTTCTGTTTTGAATAAAGGCTGCTTACAAGGGCAAATTGGTCATTTATGAGTGTGGAGGCTAGTCAACTAAAAAAATTATTAAGGGGGGCTATGAATAAAAAAATTTGGTTTTCTAAAGGGTTAGTTTTGAAAATTTCCCTTTAATAAATAATGTGATGTATGGTGTTTGAACATAAAGTGAGGAGCTTGCTGTTCTCTCTTAGCTTGCTTTTCACTTTATGTTAATTCCTTACGTACGTTAATTTTCGGAGAATGAAAAGACTAAAAGTGACAGTGGATGAAGATAGTCTCCATAAAGGCCTTTGTGGAGACTTATGGATATATAATTAAAGAAATAAAAGAGAAAAGCCACTTAGGCCATTGTGGAGACTACCTTCATTCGTTGTCACTTTAGTCTTTCATTCTCCTCCTCAACCCCCACCCCACGTATCAATTCCATTATTAAAATGTACAATATTTGGAGGCTAATCAAGTCAAATTGCCCTTGTCCTTCTCCTACTCCCAGTTCCCAGGTTTTTAATTATTTAATATTTCATTCTACAATTAAAACTTTATATTATCTATATCCATGAAGAATAATAGGTTATTATCATAGACCTCTCATACCTTTTGGCTTTATTTCATCAATATGTACCGTTTGCATTTTTTCATAAATTTAGTCCCTGTGTTTTGAATTTACAAATCAAATCTGAAGGTCATAGTAGTCATTTCAGCCTTTTAAGTCTTTTAAAATTAATGTAGTATGAAGCTTGTGACATAAGGATTCGAACCCAAGACTTCTTGTACTTCAGCTTGCCCTCAACCACCCACCAAACTAAATTTTAGACATTAAACTAACAACATAATGATAAAACATTTCTTATTCTTCTACTAAATACACAAAATAAACTTGAAAGCAATTGGAAGCCAATAGCATGGCGATTCGAACCCACGACATAGGCTCCAGTGTGCCCTTAAACACTCGACCACACTAACTTTTGGAAATTTAATGAACAAAGCAAAAACAAAACATTGGTATTTTGTAAGTACACTACCATAGCACGATCTGCCATCTTCTTCTTATTATACAATCCCTTTTTTCCTTCTTCCCTCACCAACCGTGAACCACTCTTCCTCCTCATGTCACAACCTAAAATCGATTTCTTCATCATCATCCTCCTCCTTCACCTTCTCTCTCTAACCCAACAATCATATCACCTTTCTCTCTCTAATTAAAACATTATTTTTTATGAAATGGGTCTTAATTTCTTTATGATTTTGTTTATTTTGATTAATGGGTTATTTTTTTTCTTCCGTTGGTGGTGGTGGTGACTGAGTTCTTGAGGTGGTGGTGTTTGTTTTTGGGTTGCTGGCTTGTTGGCTTGCGGGGTGTTGAAGTTGGCGTGTGAGCTTGGATTTTAGGTTTGTGGTGGTAGTGATTGGATTTTTTTTAGGGGTGGTCTTGGCAGTTTAATTTGTTTTGGGGGTCCTTTCAAAATTTTTATTTAATGTTTAATTTAAAATATTTAATTTAAGAATTTTTTTTAATGGCATTTAAGTAATTGTAGGGTATTTGGACAGAAAGATGACGTCATCTAACGGTAAATTTAACAGAAGAGATGTCTGTGATGACTTTTGTAAAATATAATGACTAAATTTATGAAAAAAATACAAACGATTTATATTAATGAAATAAAGTCAAAAGATTTGGGAGGTCCATGACATTAACCCATTAAATAATCCACGGAAAGAACACAAGTTGTCTTGTCCTCCCAATTAATATTAATTAATTAATTAATATTATGGAGGGGTGTTTGTTATGATTTAATCAATGATATGATGGTTAATTCAATAAATAATGATGATTATTCTTTAATTAAGTACACATCATTATTTAGGATGCAAAATTTAAGATCTAAAGAAAGAGTATTATTATTCTTATTTAGTATGAAATAAGAAAAATAAAATAATGAAAACATATATAAGAGCATTGCATCTTAAATTAATTTTTTTGAATGAATAAACCGAGAGGAATTTATAATACAATGTGTTGATTGCATATAGAAAATGGCAGCATGATATACAATTCCACCAACAAACAAATAAACCGAGAGGAATTTGTTGAGTCAAGATTTAAGAAAACCATAAGTGTATGGGGCTCGTTTCATAAAATTTCCATATACGGGGCTCGTTCCATACATGATTCACTTGTCAAACAATTGTTTGTTCACATCTTGTACTTCATCGAAATCAAATCATTCCTTATTTTTCTCGTAAGTTTGTATTCATTATGGCAAGTGAACGAACAATAAGATGTGCGTCGAGTTACAAAAAGCAAATAATACAATAAAATAATGAGGAAAGGAAAATGATGCCACTATTCCTTCTGTCAAATAATTATTGTTCTCTATGAAGAGGCCTCTCCATGACAACTCCCCGGCCCATCCAAGCCAGAAGCCGCCTCTCCGTCTCTTAAACAATTGCGAGCGAAGCCATATAATGGATTTCTCTGTTGATTTAAGACTTCTTTTCCCACCCATCCTTGTCGTATTCTTTACCTTCTTGAAATCTCAAGAAACTGATCCTATGCAGATTAGGGGATATCCTAAGAAAATCTTTCCCAGGTTTAATTCTTGCCGTTTTGCTACTCCTGGTGTTCCTGTTCACCTCCATTAAACTTCGTCTCAGAGCCAATTCTCCCATTTCCGTCCTTACAGGAGAATTCTCGGTTGTCTTGGCTGCTTCAATCCTAGCCTCATTCACTTTGCCATCGTCGCTTTTCTGGATGGCATATCCCTTTCTCATTGTCCTATCACCCTGGGATTCACTACTACGGAGTGCTCTGCTTCAGATCTTCTTCAACAGGCTTCCGGAGGCTTTACGATCCCACCCCACTATCTTCGTTGCATGTAACGTCAACCCAAACTAGAAAGACCTAGAAGCTTCTCTTCCATCTCAAGAAATTGAAACGGATGAAGAACAAGGGCAACATGTCGAAAATGTGTTCAGTCTGGAACTAGGTTATGCTTCATAATTAGCTGTCTGGTTAGCTCCTTTGGTTTGCAGGAGAGACCACCCACGACCTTTTTTGTTTGAGTAATAAGCAGTAATCACTCTATATTTGATAGGCTTTCGTGTTCTGGTCTTCGTTAGAGAAAGCAATAAGAGTTTGTTTTCAAGGTCTTCGCTTCCAGGTTCGGAAGCATTAATTTACTTAGAAGCAACTTATAAGCACTCATTTTGTACTTCTTTGTTTCTTTTACTACTGCTGTTTAGTTTACACAAGAAAAAGGATTATGAATGTTTAGTCCAATTCAATTTGGTCAGTTTTATGGTTAGTTGGTGACATCTCTGATCTTTGGCCCTCTGGTTTGAAAGCACTATTGCAAACATTATGTAGGCATGAGGCACTTGAAAAAAAAAAAAAGGAGTAGACAAAATTATTTTTGTATTTTTGTTGTATGCTTTTCTGCCAATGTTTTCGCAATCCATTATTTTTGTTATGAATTAGAAATAATTATTTGCACAACTTTACTAATTATGTTGATCGAATTTCACCGTATATTTAAATTTGTGAACATCTAAATAATCATCCACAGAACTAGGTGAAAACTAATAAATTCATAAATAAATCATAATTGATTAAATATATAGAGATATTGCAAATAATTAGATAAGATCATGACTTGTTTAATAAAAAAATGTTGAAGTATAAAAAGAAAACGAAACTTTTGGCATGGCCGGCTCAGCTGCTTATGAAATCCTCCGCTACAAATGATGTGATATCTCTTTCCAAGCATGCTAGAGTATGGCTTGGAAACAACGTGTTGCAACAACATATTAGCAGGGGCGTTAATGTAAAGAAATAAAGTAACACAGGTTGCCACATAGATGAAAGCCTTAAAATGGACAAAGAAGAGCAGGGGTGTTGATGTGATGTGTCACAAATAAAATAATACAGGTCGCAAGTCTCGCAACATAGATCGGACAGTTGCAATTCACAAATGGACATAGAGAGGCAGGGTAATGTATCACAAATAAAATAACATAGGTTACAACATAGATTACAGTCTTAATTCGCAAATGGACAAGGATGGCAGGGGCATTAATGTAATGATAACAAATAAAATAACACAGGTTGCTCCGTAGATTAGAGCCCCAAATGGACGAGGAGATTCCACTCCTGAATAGTGTGGGAAAATTTCGGAAGCAATTCAGTTAGAAGTAGCTAACCCTCATAATTTTTACTTCTTTGTTTCTTTTACTATTTCCGTATAATTTATATACTAAAAATGGATTATGTATATTTAATCCAATTTAATTTGGTTAAGGGTAGATATCCCTGATCTTTTGCCAGCTGGTTTGTAAACCAACAGAAAGGCATTTAACAGTCAGTAAATAAATATATTTGCTTTTTCGTCACTTTTGTGGTATGATATTTGAAGGAATAAGTTCAAAAAATTACATAGATCATTTAAGACTCAATGACCGACCTTAATTGTACTTTAAGTCTTCAATTCTTCAAAATAACGTTTGTTGGTAAAAATGGTAGATACAAGTGATAGGACATTATTATATCACTTGTTATACCATCCCATGATTATTCATAAAATAAATAAGGTTTCATGGAACATATCATCTATAATGAATTTTAGGATAAATATTCAGGAATATTGGTTAACACAATAATTAACCAATACAATAATTATCATGAAATAATATTGTCTTGTCCTTTATTTGTATGATTAAATTTATGAATATTTGTAAATATAGCAAATATAACAATTTTGTAACACACTCTTTAGTCCATCTCTATTTTTAAGTGTTATTAAAATAAAAATAAAAATTAGAAAAACCTATATTTTTTCTCGTCATCTGATATCCATTCACCAACAAACTCTCAATCAAGTCGAGAAGAACAGATATCGACGAAGCAACTCACAAGACAATCGCGAAAATTCACCAATCTTTCAAGCAACAGTTGAAAACTAGAAAACAAGTCAGGATCATAATTTCGTTTACGAGGCACAGACACCCCTTTAGCACTTACAGCCTTCTCCTCCTCCTCTGATTTAGAAGCCTCCAATTTCACCTCTGATGATGAGTTTCTGGACAAATGAGCCTGAGAATGTACATCACTAATATTACCTGCAAGATGATGCCCTTCCATTGACTTATCATCATGTGGAGAAGGATCCTTTGTAATGCCACTCTTCTTCAATACTGAGCATTGATGCTCCTCTAGCAAGTCAGGTTCCTTAACTTCCACTTTGGTGTCAGTAAAAGAGGTAGGAACCCGGGCTCTTTTTCTTTCTAATCAACTAGAATTCCTAATGCAGTAGCAGATATCAAACACAACGGCAAAGCAGTAGTTTATAGGCAGCAGAGTAGTATCAAAGTCATTAGGCAGCAACAGATGCAAGACTCACTGTTTTGAAGACAAGCAGTTGACTTTACTGTTATTTTATATGCTTTTATGTTTAGTCTCTAATTGCAAAACTCACTGTTTTGCCTTGCATAAACTTTAGAATATAAAATAGGCATTTTGGCTGTAAGTCGGCAGAGAGAGTTTCGGAAACTTTTTTGATTAAGATTTATGAAAGTTCTCCCAAGCATGAAACCCAGCAAATTTCATCTTGGTTGAGATTGTTTTCTGAACTTTCTTTCATTCTAATAGATTGATTCTACATCAATTCTGTGGATGGCATTTTGTAGTCCTATCTAAATGGACCCAAAACACCCTCCTAAATTCGACCTGATGACCTTTATGAGCTTACGGGTATATCAAAAAAAGTTTTTGGATGAGCCAAAAGCATGATAATGAAGCATGGAAGGGATTCCTAAGACGAATAAAGTTAGAAGCCTGAACTTGAACCCTAAATCCTTGAGTTTACCTCAACTTGAGCCTCAAGTCCATGAGTTACCTCAACCTGAGCCTTAAGTCCTTAAGTTTACCTCAACTTGAATCTCAAGTCGATGAGTTACCTCAACCTAAGCCTCAAGTCCTTGAGTTTACCTCAACTTGAGCTTAAGTTTACAAGTTACTTCAATGTCTCTCAAGATGCATATCGGCTAACCCACGTGGCAGTCTCGTAATATCTCAAAATAAGGGTTGAGGATTCTTTTTATAAATCATCTAGAAGGTTATACAAGCCCTCAGGATCATGACAACTCAAATGAACGAACAGTGAGGATCTAGGTTATGAATTAGGTCTACCTATAAAAACCCATTTATGCCTCCAAGGCATGGGGAGCCTGGGGACAATCCCTATGAAGTTTCTCTTTCCACTACATTCGCCCTCCATTCCAGCTCTATTGCCTCCATAGACACCAAGGCATAAAAACCCTCATTTTTCCTTGATTTTTTGCATAAGCGGAACCCCCAATTGACTTAAGCATCGAAGCGTTTATGCCAGTGAAAAATCCGACGACCCCTGATACTCTTTTGTGCTGTAGCTGTTAAAGGAGTTCTTAGCTAAAAAGGTTCCAGCCACCACCATTGATGTACCTTGAAGCAACCTGGGAACCCAGGAAGGAAGGAAACAAAGAGTCTGTTGTCACTTTCAATTACCAAAGGATTGTTCCCCCACTTTCATAGTCGTCCTTCTCATCTTGTTAGTGGTTGTCCCACGATCGACGGAGGTTTGTCAGCTATTCTTGAGTCTTTAATTTTTGATTGTCTCTCATTTGTTGTGGTCTTGGGTTAAGTCTTAGGACTTTGGTTAATATTGTCGTTGCTTGTTTGGAACTCATATGTGTTATAGTTTGAAGACTTGTCTAGTCATATTTTTTTAATTGGTTAAGTCATTATCAAGTCTTAAGTGTTGTTACTATTTCAACCGTTACTTTGTCCCAAGCCATGCTTTCAAAATTGGATTAATATGTGTCTAGCAGAAAATCCCTATACTTCCATTCCCATCAATACAAATCAACACCTAAGGTCATCAAAGTCATTTATCACAAAATCTTCATAAGTGTCTAATTTTGGTTGTAACCATTTTACGGTAACAACAAATTCCATTGGTTTCCTTAAGTGAAGAAAATGGTGGCTGCATCATAAGCACTTCCATCTTACACTTTTTCCGTATAATTTATCCAAGAACAGGGGTGGACGCGTGATGCAACTTAATTTAGGTTAGTTTTATGTTTAATGGGATGCATCTTTCACCTATGGCCCACTAACGAAAATAAATTTATTCTTTTATAGTACACTTCTCCCTCCTTTCTTTTAATTAAAAAAATTCATCTCATATACGTCCAACCATCCTCCAAGAACACCCAATTGTCGTGATGAAGCAATTCTCTGGACTCGCAAGATTATCAAGCAACACATAAAAGCCAGAAAACTCACGACCTGCCACAGCCACCACCGCCAACAGATTCGCCACCAACACCACCAGTTGGCCTGCGACGATAATCAGCATTCAACAACAGCAAATTTTGAAGCCAGAGAAAAAAAAAAAGGAATCCCTTCTTTCCGCCGCCCAATTTTAGCCATCGCGGTGGGAGCCTCTCAATTGTGCATACATTTGAAGATTGATGATCGATGTCAGCGGCCTTTTTATTAATTAAAATAAAAAGAAAATTTATGTTATATATGCTAACGAAAAATAGGCTAAAATTGAGTCGGTTTAAATAGCGAATTTGTAATGTAAGAGTTTCTTTATTTTATTTTGGTGCTGCTGGTGGCGGAATGCGGAAGTCTAATTTATGGTTATCGATTTATAAAAACTAATATTTGAGATAATTGATAAATTAATAACATTAAATATAATTTTTTGATATTCAATTTCAATTATTAATTTGATAAGATCAAATATTTTAAATTTATATAAATAAATTGTATTAAAATTTTGATAAAATATCCGTCCTCTTTAATAAAGTTTGATTTAAAGTTTGAAGGCCTAAAAAGGATATTTATCCGAAGATTTTCCACGGCAAGGGTTGAAAAGTCCCAGCCGACAAAGACATCTGTCTCTTGAACTTCGACAGCTAGCAATTTCCAGGAAACGGGATTTTTTATTTATTTAATTTAAAGTAAAGTTTTGAGGTAATTTGCATTTACTGTTCAGAAGTCATAGACAATAATGCATAATCTAAACAAATATTATATATAAAAAAAAGTCTTTATTCACAGCAGCTAACACGCAATGACGCATGGCTCTAATCCTGCGGACCTACCAGCCAAGCTCCTCAATAGCGATTAAAAAAAAAGAACTTTTTTTTTACTGTTATATTTATTAAAATTTTACACACATCAAAAAAATTAGATAAAATATAATATAATTTTAATATGAAATAAGTTATAATTCTATATATTAACCTTCTAAATTTTTCATATTTATGTAAATGAGAATGAATTATTAAGCATCATAGTTATGATCTTTTATTTCTTTATGTTTCTTTTTATTATTCTCATTATCTTACACTTAAGTGAAAGTTAATTTCATTTTATATTCAGACTTTCTTTTTCAAATTCCTCAAACTTTTAGTTACAACAAGAAAATTCACTTTCTTTCTCTCTTATCATGAGTTGTTTCTTCAATATATAAAATACATAAAATTTTCAATGAATTTTTCTTTTCATATATGTTATTTAAGTAACATATTAATTATCTTTATTTCATTGATTTAGATTAATTGATATGTATTTTTTTCATTTTCAAAATTGATATAAGAGTTTATGTTAATTCAATAGTCGTAATATTAAATATTAATAAATATATTTTTTATACTTGAACTTAGAACATAATTTTATTTTTGGCCCCCAAAACCAAAATCCTAGACCTGCTCCCCTTTATGTATTATAATAAAAATTCCACCAACAACAACAAGATTATGAGTTGAAGAGATCGAATACAATTTGTCAAGCCCTCTTATTCACAACCAAATGGAGCGCACAGAACTGAAGAGAGATTTGTAGGGTAACGTTGAATATTTTTCTCTAGGAAACCAAAACATAAAATTTTTAAAAGATTGTGGGGTAAGTGTTCCCGTGGCCTCTTTTTTTCCCCAAACGATTCCAATATGGTCTGATAGTCAAAAAAAGTCGTTATCTAAAAATAGAAGACAGGATGTGCCGATGTGGGGTCACGTTGAATTTTTTTTTTTCCTACGAAACCAACGCATAATTTTGCTAAAGATTGTTGGCCAAGAAGATAAAGAGGGCACGTGAGTTAGGTCACCCGAATCATGCAAAGTCTAATATCATAAATCATTACCATCTAAAATAGAAGAAAGGTTAGTGGGGCAATGTTTAATCTTTCTCCATGAAACCAAAACCTTAAAAATAAAAAATAAAAAAGAAGGGCCCAACAAGATACGAAGGGCTTAGGGCATGTGAGTTCGAACTCGTTCTCAAGCGACCTATTTTGTGGGCCTAGTAAAACCCAAACCATTTAAACGTATTATAATCATAAATAATTGGGGTGATGTTGAGCTTTCCAGAATTAAGTTACCAAAAATCAGCCAAAAGACTACCGTGTTTTTCCTTTTTCGAAATTTTATGTTATATCAGGGCTGAGTGAATTCTGTCATAAGATTATGAAAAACTTCGATCAAACTAACTTCATTCGTTTTCATAGTGACAGGTTCCTGCCTGGATTCCTTCTTCTTTGGACGTTTCATATTTTGAACTTGCCCTATAGAGTCAAATCATACTTCCAGATACACCCTGCTGTTTTAATGTAACTGCCTCATGCAAGCTAGTGGCATTCTTAGAAGCTAAGTTATAGAGCTGCAGAGCCATGCATGATTGGCGCTTCAGCCACTGTTTCAGGTAACATTTTTGGTTGCAGTAACATAGCTTTTTCAGTGACACAGTTTTGATTGTAATGTGATGAAAAGGATTAGACAGTACTTGTTTTGTTCACTTTCTGCCATTTAAATATGATGAAACTTTGTGATATCAATCTTCAGATAAGAATTTTATAAGATTCTCATAATTTCCTAAATTTAGAGTTAAGAGTGGAACTGACATGAGATTTCAACAGTCCTCTGGATAATTTGATGAATATTTCGGCATGTATTATAATTAAGTGTATGCAATGGACATGGTAATCCGGTGAAACTATCAATGAGGTTGTTCATTTAGTATATTTACTATATTATAGAACAAAGATTTGACTATTATTTGAAGTTCTCTGGCTAAATCCTTGCGCTTGTTTCTCCCTGGAGGGCACTTGCATTAGTAGCAGAATATGGGGCATTTGATGGACAGGAAAGGGATTCAATTACCATTACAGGATAAAGAGCTATGGAATGTGCACCAAATGGGAAGATGGTGGCTTTCAGCTACATGCAAGCGTCCTCCACTCAAGACCTGTTTACCAAGTTGATGGAACGCAAGACTTATAAACCAGTTCAAGAACCAAGATCGTCATCAGCATTATGGGGTGTGACAGTGAATGTAAATTGAAGTAAACTGGCCATAAAGAAAGTTCACTGTAGCTAAAATGATAGGAAATTGTTGGGAATCATGGGAATCACACAATAAGCATCCCCTTTGGCCTTGGCTTTTAAAATCACTCTGCGAATTGATTTCGATGTTCTAGCTGTGTGTCTTTTGATGTAAAGAAATTTATACAAAACAGAAAACAAGATAGACACAAATTCTGAGATGTGCATTAAGTTGCAAAGCTTCTTCCTGATGAATTTAGTCTGCTGTTAATTAAGGTTCTGATGATGAAAATGGCTTGTGACCTAGGGTACAGTACAAAATGGCTTCTTGTAATCCGATTAGCTTTTGACCATATAAATTCATTATATTTTTATTTATAACCTATACATAAATCTTGACAAAAAAAAAAACTAATATATTACAAACAATTAAAGTATACAAATCTTCTCAAATTAATAATTCATTCATTGGTAAAGTAATAAATTCTTCATTTTTCGATATACAAATAAGCTTGGTGAAATAATAATATTTCATGGTGCTTTACTTGTGATGTAAGGAGCTCTGTAAATCTTGATTGGCTTTTCTCTTAAATGTCTTATACAATAAGAACAATAAAATTACCCTTACAAAATTTGTATACGAAGAGCAGTTAAAATATTAAAATGAGGTACAAAATTTTGTATATAAAGTTGATACCGCAAGTAAATAGAAAGATTAATATAAGGTGATAATGTAATAAATGCATTAAGTGTCATATCAATTTTATATAGAGATTTTATAAATGTAGCATTACTTAGAATAAGAAATTGTTAGCTGGACAGTTTTGTATATTCTTGCAGGTTTTTCGTTTTGTATAATAAAATAGTGCTGTTGACTATGTGATCATGTGTTCGACTAGATAAGAGATAGATTTCTTATGCATATCCATGAAGCTGGAGCGTATAAAAATGTCATCCACTGCAAACTTTTTTAACACAAAAGATATAATTTATATAAAATAAGAATATACAAATAAATAAATATTTAATGATAAAATCGGGAAAAATAAAGAGAAAACTTAAGCCTCATCGGGGAAACACCAATCAAGATGAAATCGCAGAATTCCTTTTGGAAGGTTCGGCCAGACTTCCATCAAATTATCTGTATTAAGCAGCTTCATCAAATTATCTAGATTATATAATTTCTTGTCTTCAGATCGTTGAAAACCCTCAATCTTTACTTCTTTTAGGTAATGCCGCCAACACTTGATGCCATTAGAATTGCAGAACTTGGCGGCATCTTTGTCATTGAGGTGGTCGTACAGCATCTGCAGATAAACGCCATAAAAAAGATTAATATCATTATAAAAGATACATTATCATATTCACTTAATAAGTAGACATATTAAGAACGAAAAAACCAGCAATTGTCCTCCGGATGAAGATCAGGGGAAAATAGAGAAATTATTCACCATTATTCCCCTGTTCATTATTAATTACAACTAATTTCATTCAAATCGTGCCTATTCCCAAAAGAGAACTTTCTGAAGACTGAAGAAGATTTGTTAATTAAGTCACTTTGACTTGACACATGAGATTAAAAACAACTAAAACTTTTCCTTAATTACCATTAGCCCTTTAGTAAAAGGAAAGAACATACCTTGAATGTTTTGTTTTGGTCCTTGAGAGAACATGACTGTGTTTGCACAAACGACAAAGTCCTAGGATAAAAACTCCAGAGAACACCCTCCAACAAGATCTTGTAGTCTGACCATGGCAGATGACGTCTAACGGTCAGGACCAGATTACCAATATTACGAGGAAATGCAAGGCAACTTTCTCTGACCTCGTCTAAATTAAATGAGTCCTTGATCAATCAAAAACAGATCAAAACACGTACATGAGCATAATCATAACAAAATGTACCAACAATAATGATAATAATATTTATGGAGCTTCATTGGACATACCATGTTGCCGACCACACAGATTCTGAAATAGTCTATTGTATTTCCACGCTCAAGGAATTCCCTTAGTCTAAGGCACCACTGAGTACTAAATTTAAGAAAAGCATCGGATATTAATTCCAACCCCCGTGGACCTTTCTTTATAGGAAAAGTGAATAATGAACCACAATTAATCCCCTGGTAATCTAAGGAACGTAAATTTGGAGTGTCAACATCAAGCCCTTTCAAATTATAACAGTAATGAACTTCTAACTTCTGAAGCTGAATACTTGAAATTGTGACATATTCAGGGTAAAAACAGCAAATTAAGCTCAGATCCTCAAGCGACGGAGATTGTGAGGTCAGATGAAGATAGTTTTGGTCTGTCAGATCGACAGAGTAGAACAATAACTTTTTCAAATGTGGACACTTAAAGTCGATGAGATGCGGATGTCGCGTTCGTTTCCGACTAAGCAAAAAGTCGAAGTCTTCAAGACTTGGAAGAATGATTTCAACGCTTTCAAGCTGCTCATCTTGAATTGCATTGATTTTCATGATCTTGAGTTTGGGAGCCTTAGAGACACACAAATGCTTCAAACCCCAAAAGTCGTCAAAACACAAATATTCAAGCACAGGTGATTCACTAGTAAGTTTTTGTACCATCTCTTCATCTATTCTAACTCTGTTTAGAATTAGCTTTTTGAGAGAGTGAAACCTTAAAGAATCAGAAGGCAACTCCAACTTAAACCCACTGAGCTTCAACATAGTTAGTAATTTAGAAGAGAAGATAATTTGAGGCAAAGAGTATGCTGCTGCCGCCTTAGTATCTGATATGAGTTCGATTTCAAGCTCTTTTACCTCACTCTCTACCGCCATTCCTATCCATTTATCGAGAAGAGGAGACGATTTTTCAACATCAAGAAGACTTGTGTAGAGTCCAAATTTCTGTAGGCTTAGCTTCAACTGGCAGAACCGATGCAGGGAAGCATCAACAAATCCTGTGAATTTCTTTAGCCCTTCACAAAAGGCTTCATTATCCCTCAAATGAAGTAAATATTCTTCATTTACATATGTTCCTACAAAATAGATTTGATTAAAATCTAAGATGGGGAATGTGCGCCATAGATAATTCCATCTCTTCGATAAGATACTAGTTTGAGTTACTTCTTTTTCACAGAGGTACGACATAATATGATGAATAATAAAAGTCGGCAACTTCGATATTCGATCTGTTGCATCAACTGTCTCACCCATAATCTTCAAATTCAAATCTATAATTAATATTGACGTTTAATTTTAGTGAACGGAGAAAATTATATAATTTCTTCTTCCCTACAATCAATAGAAAACAAAAATCAGTTGAAAACCTAAAAATATAAATATGTTTATATATTTTCTTCATGTCAATATTTTCTTAAAACTTTGCAAATAAACTGAATTTCAATATGCTTAGCCAAAGAAATAAGATAATAAAATATAAGTCCAGCATCAAATTGACAGAACGAAGAGAATCACAAAAGGTTGAACAAAAATATATAAATACATAAGCTAAAAGAAGATGAACAGAGGCTTACTAGTATATCTGATGAGGTGGGCAAAAAGGGTTCTAAGCGGAGCGCTAGCGGAATAGTGGGACTACTTTTAAAAAAAGTTATGTTTATATAGCTTTTCAAGAGTAGTCTTTAAGATAAAAATCCGAATTCAACAAGGTTGCAAAAACCTTTTAAGAAAACAACTACATTACGACATTAACTATAACATAAATAAATTGAATTCGTCTACGCTTCAATAATGTTCTAATTACCGACATCAAGAAAGTGGAAATAATTGACTGACATTAATCAGTTGAAAACACCGATTTTACCGTTTATAATTCTAATAAAAATAATTAAAATTTAAGGTAGAATAACTCGTGCATTAAAATAAATTTAAAAGAAAGCGAACCTTCACAAATTAATACAAATTCCAATCAAACAAAACGCCCATACTATTTAATAAGAGTTTTAATAAAACAAAATTTCCTTAATCCGAAACTTAATTCTAATCCTATGAAATTTGTATTAATTTTAACTCTAAGCGCAAAGCATAACAAAAGCCACAGCTTGACACTCTATAACACAGTACACCAACAAAACCCAGCGAAGGAAAAGAGCGTCAAACTTGGATCCAATACTAAAAGAAAGGGGAAAAAAAAAAAAAGAAGATACTACCCTTTTGCGGTTAGTTTATGAATGATACATCGTCGCCCCTAAAATTATAGGGAACAATTCAACAAAAGTAGGACAAAAAACCCTTAGAAATTATAGGGCAAGTAAAGGTAAGAAAATCGACTTGTGTTTTACTTAATTTTTCAATCCTTCAAATAGGGTATCCATTTCGCCACTGAACGTAATGTGAAGGACCTACGTACGTTTATATAGTAGACGTCCACTCCACCAGCTGTCTCAATTTATCTTTTCAAATTAATCCTTATGAACACTACACACAACTTTATGCCATTTATCTTGTTGCCCACACCATAATTATATATGGAACCATACCACTTGCAAAAGTGAACACTCCACACAACTTTGTGCTGTCCACCCCATGATAATGGAACCATACCAATGGCAAAAGTTCATCTTTGGGACTGCCCAATTGAATTCTGGCACTGGTATCAACATCCGCCATGGAGATTTCGGAATCTGTCATATTTAGATGAATTACGACTCAAGTTTACACAAGGATTCAAATGCCTTTGCTGACAGCCACACTTGGCACACTAATCGTAGTCAGTTTTTCTTAATTAATTTATATTAATATTTCTAATTAATAATGGTTAATCGATTGTGCTTATATTATCCACATCTATAATTAAAAAAAAAAAAGAATAATCTTATTAACATCATGCCTGGGAGTGAGGAAAGAGTCTAGTTTGCAGTTATCAAATGAAAACACGTACAACCTTTCTAGAATATCTAGATCACCAGATGTGCAAATATAGCAAAGTTTTGGTCAAATTAATGGACGTGTCAGTTGTCAATAAACTCTCTTCAATCAACTTTTTACTTTTGAAATTAAACGAAACAACAAATGATTAGTAGTTAAACTATCTCAATATCACTATTAATATTGATTTATTAAATCGACTTTGTTGATTAAACACATTCGTAAATTAAATTAAGATGTATTGCACATTTCATAATAATATATGGAACGTAACCAAAACTAGTTATAAATATATATGCGGATGAGTGTAAAAATAAAGTGATGAGACATGATGATCACTTAAGCTAGCATAAATGATAGCTCATGATGCATGGCCGCACTGATTATATATGTGTGTGTATATATGGATGTATGTATATATTACACGCACGCGCGCACGCGCGTAACAAAATGGACATCCATAAGTAACAAAATGGGAATGCAATAACATAAACCCTCTTAGATAAAATTAACTGAAGTTGTCATGATATCAAAAATGGAATGACTTCACTGGAAACAAGTAATATAATCTAAAGCATCGTACGAGTGGTACCGAAGTAATATAGCAAGAAGCATTAATGTTCGTTAATGTCCAGTAACTTTCTCTACTTGATAATGAAAATTTAATGTCCATCTCCCTTTTTAATAATTCGTAGAATGAAAAAATTGATGCTATTTTGATTCAATATTTCAATAATAATTTTTCTTTGAAAAATACATAAAAACAATTATTTATTTTCAATAAAGTTATAATCATATAAAAATTAACATAAAATGCAATATCCTTCTGTTATGTTAAAAAAATTGATCATCAATAACTAATAATGATATACATTCCAAAATTTATTCAAAAATTTTATATATATATCCAAATTGATACAATGAATTAAGAACTACATCATTTATTAAATTATTAAAATCGTTCAACAATCATTAATTAAATATAATATTATTTAAGATATAAAATTTAAAATAAAATTATAATGAAATAATTCGTGTTCAGATTGGCTTACTCTTGCATTGATCAATGGCCTGTACGTATTACCGGGTTCTGTTTTTGTTTTTCCTTGATAAAATTTATTTTTCTGACAAAGTGGTGTTATTTTGGCTTAAACGTCCGTCTACCAATCATGAGATTACATAGAAAGACATTTAGCCCGGCTCGTAGTAACACGTGGACTCAAGTACAGTCGACAATTGGCCTTGACCAACATTGTACATGCATTAATGAGGCTTTACAAACACGATTCAGTAAGAATAACCCCACCGAGCCCACAGTAAAAGTTTTGAACGGTCTTGGCCCTACTCTGGGAATGACGTAATATTAATTAATTACCTCAATTAACATTTTTCAGGGCGGGAGTTCAGGTTTGCGGCTGTATCTGTGTCACTTCGAATCATGATAAGATAAAAATTAATCTAATTTAAATATAATTTATTTATTATTTATGTTAAGAAGGTCCAATCTAAATACGATCTGATTATTAAATCGATGATATGAGCGAATACGAATAATAAATAGATCATTTTTGTGTTAGACATAAATATGATCCGTTTAACACGATTATGGTACGTTTATGATATATTTAATAGATATTATTACAACACCATTAAATGATTAACACGATTATGACACAATTAATCATTATTATTTCAAATCTATTTTAACATTTTTAAATAAAAAAATAATAATAAGAAAATATTTAAATTCATCCACAACAAAATAAAAAGTCCATTAAATATTAAGTCTTGTATAAACTTCAAATATAATTTAGCTTCAAACAAAATCCATTGTGTCTCTTTAACTCTTAAGCAACCTACAAAAAAAAGTAAAAAAATTAAGGGTAGTTCAAGATCATATCAAAATTAATAATAATATTATAATGATTAACATCAATAAAAACACAACCTTGAATTTAAACATCTAATAAACATATAATGGATTTTATAATTAATTTATATTTATAATTTTGTCACTTTAAAAATAATCATTTCAATCTGTGTTAGTTATGTTATCGTGTTTTATTAGTATTAATTATATCATAAATAGATTCGTATCATAAATAAGTTCATGTGTACAATCCTTTGATCTGAACACGACATGATTATTAAACGGGTAGAAAATTTTGATCCAAACACGATTAAGATAAACTCAAATCTGTTAATTTTCGTCTCGTGTCTTGATGGGTTTGCTGGTCGTGTAAAAAATTTTCACACCTAGACGTTTATTTATAAAAACTCCTCTCAATTTTAAGTTATTTAATTTCCATATGCCTTTTTAATAATTCATAGAATAAAAAAGTGATGCTATTTTGATTCAATATTTCAATGATGCTTTTTCTTCAAAAAAATCTTTATGATACATAAAACAATTATTTATTTTCAAGAAAGTTATAAAAATTTAAAAAATTAAAATAAAATGCAATATCCATTTCTATTTATATTTTCAATCATTGACATGAATTCCACGCATCTCTAGCTTTGTTGTTCAAGTTAATTAATTAAAATAAATTAGTTTCTTAATTGTGATAAAAAGTGAACAAATAAAGTTACATTTCCATGCGTCGAATTCGCTTGTTGTGACGTTTGTTTAATTTTTCTATATAAACTATTGATCCCAATATAACAGCCTATTTTCTTTAGTTTCTTTAGATTGGTTTAGAATTTAACTCTATTTTAAACCTAATCTAGAAAATATTTATATTGAATTCTTTTTTTTTTTTGATAAAAATTTTGATCGCAACTATGCTGGTTAGTAGTGCAAATTATTTTCTATAATTTTCCCTTAATATTTGAATTTTTATTGACATGTTCTAGTTGAGAATTTTGCATATTGCAAGTGTTATTTTGCCTTGAATGCTTATAATTTGATATTATCCATATAGATGTCGGTATTGTCTTAAAATATTGGGGGCGAGTTTTTTTTATTTCTAAAATTTGAATAGTTATGAATTAAACTTATATTTAAATAGATCTAAATAAAAAAATTAAATAATATGTTTATATTTTTATTTTAACATTTGAATTAAAATACCTAAAAACTAATGATTTTATACATATATCCCTATTTATATATATTATTTTCACTTGTAATTTTATTTCATGTAGTAAAAATATTTACATAACAAAATTTATTATGAATTTAATTTATTTAAATGTGTATAATTGATTAAAAAAGTTGTTTTTCTAAATGAAATTTGATATATAAAAAAGTTAAATGACCATACAATTATTTTAAAAATATATGGAGAATCATAATATAAAATTAGAAATAAATAATAATATTTCAAAATTAAAATATCAGGCTACATATAATTTGGTCAAATGAATTTTATAAGCGTTTTTAAAAGAATTGGATGAGTAATAAATGAGTCAAATATTTGTATTCATATGAAAGTATAATTTTTAGATTTTTTATTCAGATGAATATGTCTTAGATTAAATCTTAAGTAAAAAAAAAAAAGACAAACATCATGAAAAAATTTAAAGTCTGATAATCAGTTAAATTCATACAAAAAAACAATCTGCCTTCAAGTTTTGATTTATAATGATGGTTTCAAGTTAAAAATAACCATATTAAAAAAAATAAAATCAAGATAGATTGTGAAAATTTACTTCTTTATATATGTTTTTAGCATTTGGAACATGTTTGGTGTGAAATCTAATAATTCTTTGATATTTCCAAAATCAACAGCAAGTGTGAGTGTGTGTGTGTATGATTGACCTGTTTGGCTTCTATTATAAAATAAAATATACACAAATGGGCAGACTTGTGCACTTTAAAAGCTTGAAATGTGTTTAATATTATATTTCAAGAACTATTTTTAAACTTAAAAAAAAGCTAAGAAAATGAATTTTTTAATATTAATTTTATTAATAGTAACATTCACAAAATTTTTCATTATAACAAAAACTTTTGGAGAGAGTCTTCTTAAAAAAATAAAAATGCTTTTTTATTTAGATTTTGGATATTCTCAATTATAATTTCCTATTAACAAACCTCGTAATTTTCATTATTAAACAAGTTTATTAATTTTTTTCTCCAGAAATGGAGAAAGATGAAAAGAACTCAAACTATCTCCGTATTCCTTTAATCCCTTCAAATAGGGATTGCAAAATCCGGGTGCGGGTGCAGGTTTGGTGTTTCCGCACCCGCACTGGACATAAAAATTCCCCCTGGTCCCCGTAAAATCTCTAGATTTTTTCAAGTTTTTTTCGGGTGCAGGTATTTGCAGGTTTTGAGATTATGCATACCGCACCCGCACTGCACCCTGAAAAAGCCCCGGATTTCCCCGAATTTTTCCCACTTTTTTTCTTAATTTTTTTAATTTTTTGAAATAAATCAAATAAAATAAGATGCTTAATATGCTATAAAGAGGTGCTTCATAGATGTATATGGTTTGGTGGTTAATAATTAAAATTCAATTTTTAAGTCATGGGTTGTATATACATTTTTTTTTATAAATAGCTTGAGTTATGCGGGTGTGGGTCGGGTGCAAGGTTTATTGGCAATACCGCACTCGCATCGCACCCGGACTAAATTTTTTTGAAAATCCCCACACCCGGATTGTCTCCCCGCAAAATCCGGGTTTATTTAACTCGGATTATCTGGGAAAAATCCGGGTACCCGGACCATGCGGGAAAAATGCCATCCCTACCTTCAAATGCATCAATCATGACGGATCAAAGGAAAAAAAAATAGATGATAATAGATAATATGCTATATATACTTAAAGATTTATGAATTAAATTTATTATATCTTTTATTACATTATTAAAATCATTCATCTAGCAACCATTAATTATATGTATATAAATATGGGAAATCTTATGATAGCGGAAAAAAAATCCCAGCATTAATAATAGGATGAAAATAGACTATTAGATTAAATCAATGGTCTATATTAATTAAAATAAAATAAAGAAATTCAAAAGTTTATTTGTTAAACAACTGGTTAAATAAGTATTGTTTAATTTGAAAACATCACTTTTAAGTGATTTAAAATTACAATGCCCACTTCAAATAAAAAAATCTATAAATTACATTAAACGGAAGTCCATCTTTTTATCAATATATAAAATAATGATTTTGATTGAATTTATTTAATTCAGATGGAAGTTTGTATTTAGTCCATCTATGACAATAAGCATTTTCCTTGCTAATGACATTAAATGGTAACTACATTTGAAAATAGGAAAGGAGGGCTCTAAGACAGTATGTTGGTTACTGTAAAAAAATTTGGATAGTCTTATGTGAGGAACTGGACCTGCTCTAGCACATCTGAGACTAGGCCAGAGGGAATGGCTATGTAACTGTAATGGGCTTTGAGTCATTGTCTACAGAATACAAGCTACAACCCAATCCAGTAAATCTTCAACTAGGCTCGGCCCCCTCGGGTTGTTGTCATGAACCTTACGTCTACGATGGCCCAATTCTCTAGATGACATTTATATGGCATTGTGTTATGGACCTTGTTCACTGGTTTGTTTCTGAATAAACTCGCCAGTAAATTTCTTTGACTTATTTTCTTTTATATTAAATTCAAATGTAGAAGTTTAATAATTTATATTCACTAAATAAACTCATTATACAAATCCTCTTAGACAACTTTTGCACTGAAGCAATTGAGTCTCACATGATTAACGTAAGGCCTAACAATTGGTTATAAACACTTAGACATAGTTTCTTTACAAATCGGTTTTTGAAGATGCGTTCCATCCCATGTTGTTTATAACATCTTGGAACTTTAAGATTTTCTGATGACTTGAATGCGGCTTTTTGATCTAAATAACGTGGAGTTAGAAAAATTTTGTGCGATTCCTGGGTGTGAGAAAAGCTTGTTACAGCAAGAAGGCCGGTTCTTGTGGGAGCATTAATAATGTGAAATCTTGCACAATCTAATTTGCCATGTACTTGTTAAAACTTTTGAAGTTGAAAAAAAACAACCAACAATCCTGGTTTAAAAGTGAGGATCAATCAAGTTGGGATTTTACTACTACATTACTCTTCTTTATTTAAAATGTTTATAGGCCTTGTAAGTTGAATTTGCCAATTCAAAATTCAAAACAGATGAGCAAGTTGTTCTTATAATCAAGCCAGTCGACATAAGAGCAAATAGACATAGTTTATCATATATTTCTCTTCTGATGTCCCGATGAAAGTGGCAAACGGGAACATGTATGAGACAATCAGCTTTCCGATCACTCGTATTATAATTTTCAGCAATGATGTCATAAACAAGCTCCCCAAATTTTAAAGCAAATAATAGTTAACATTACCAAATCCAAGACCTTAGCTTTGCAATACTCAATAACGGCTACTAGAACTATGCTGAATACGTGTTTTTTCAGTTAAAGTAAAAAGTTAAAACACAATTGATCTACTCTCACAACTTGGAGGAAGAGTGATATTGTAAGCTAATTAAAGTACAAAGCTTTATACGATAGCATATGGGGATGGCATAATTTCGAGGCAAAAGGAATCAAGCAGCTTTTCCCCATAAGAAGTGCCATTATGGGTTAATTAGTGAGCGTCTACCTTGTTGGTGGTTTGTTGCACTTGGCCCAAAAAATCCATTTTGGGACAAAAACGGGTCAAGTCAATCCATGACCCGACCATTTTACCATATGGGTACTTCTAAACCTAATCCTCGGAATTTATTAGCTGGCAAATAAAGACTTTAGTGAGGGGCCCATTAAATTTCTTCGCCAACTGCGATAAGTATCTTTGAGGTAATCGTACGGTCACATTCTCGTCATTAACAATCCCTTGTGAAAAAAACACAATTAGTTAATGTACAAATTTTGTCCACATTAAAATGACCAGGTGGTTACAAATCTAGAATCACTTTTGTAGTGGGCGAGTGTGAGGAGCTCCTCTGCTCTGCAACTTCACCTTCCCAGTTGTTTCAGCTCTGTCTTTTAACAACTAGCCAAATGAAATTCTAGAACAAAAAAAAAAAACCTACCAATAACCCAATATCTGTGCATCATTTAGGATCATTTTGAGAATGGCTAAACCAACAAACCAAAGAAAACCAACGAAGGAAATGAACCAAAAGGAGAAGGAGAAGGAGAAGAAGAAGCCACAAAAATCAGAGAAACCAGCTTCTTGGGCGGTTGTGAGAGGCCTTTTCACTTGTAAACATCTCCAAACACAACAGCAACAGCAACAGCAGCAGCAAAAACAACAACAAAAGGCTCCGGAGCAGCAGCAGCAGCAGCAACAACAGCAAGACAAAAAGCAAAAGCAACAGAAGGGACGTGAACAAGCCACTGAGGAAGCTGACAAGAAATACAAGAAAATGAAGTGTTCAGGTTCATTATGTAGCAATACAAAGGTTATGCACAGGCCTGAAACTTCTGTGTCCCCAGAACTTCAAAAGAGGAGAGCTTCAGTTGGTTCAAGTAGTAATAATGAAGCCTCAAGTAGATCCATGAAAGCTCCTCTGCATGAGCTCAATGGGGTTGTTTCCTCTACCAATTCTTCGCTTTCTGTGTCTTCTAGTTCTTCCTTTAACGGTGGATCTTTTAGAGGAATGCCATTCAGGAGATTCTCTGGCTGCTATGAGTGTAGAATGGTGGTTGATCCTGTTCTTGGAATTGCCAGAGACCCTTCTCTGAGGAGCAGCATTTGTTCATGCCCTGAATGTGGTGAGATTTTCATGAAAGCTGAACATTTGGAGCTTCATCAAGCTGTTAGACATGCAGGTACTTCACACTTTCACAGCTAAACTTCCTTCAATACCTCTCTCTAACCATATCAAGAAGAAAAAGGACATCTTTTTTAATCAATATCCAGTTTTATTTGTTTAGAATCAAATATGTTTTCAGCACTAAATTTTGAACAAATTTATCTTAAAATTGATGTTTACCCATATCGATGCTCAGTGGCATTTATAAGCTAATTCTCTCTAGATTTATTGGCGTTATGTTCACAGTTTCTGAACTGGCTCCTGAAGATACAAGCAAGCACATAGTGGAAATCATATTCCAGTCAAGCTGGCTAAAGAAACAAGCGCCCGTTTGCAAGATCGACCGAATCCTCAAAGTCCACAGCACCCAAAGAACAATCTCAAAATTTGAAGAGTATAGAGACTCAATCAAAGTCAAGGCCAACAAGCTGCCCAAGAAGCACCCACGTTGCATTGCAGATGGCAATGAGCTCCTCAGGTTCCACTGCACCACCTTTGCTTGTTCACTAGGCCTAAATGGCTCATCCAATTTGTGCAACTCGGTTCCACACTGTAACGTTTGTAGCATTATCAAGAATGGCTTCAAAATTTCCCAAGAATTGAATAAAGGGTTCAATGGAAATGGTATTTTGACAACTGCAACAAGTGGGAAAGCACACGATAAAGCTGGAGTAGAAGATGGAAGTAACACAAGAGCAATGCTGGTTTGCAGGGTCATTGCAGGGAGAGTGAAGAAGGGTGTGGAGGGCACCATCGAAGAGTATGACTCAGTGGCTGGTGCTGTGGGGATGTACTCTAACTTGGATGAATTGTATGTGTTCGATCCAAAGGCTATCTTGCCTTGTTTTGTTGTGATCTACAGTGGCTTTTAGACTTTGGTTAAAGGTCTATTAACATTTTATTAACTAAGTAAAATTTCTTTTTCACTTCTGCTTTGGTAGATTTATGAAACAAAACATAAAATCTTTTATTCGTTGTTAATAATAAGAAGTCGTTTGGGGAATACTACATACACTTTCAGTGGTACGACTTGGCGCTGTACAGCACAACAATGAATAATAAATTTTGCAGGTCCAGCTTGGGAGAAATCACCGCAAAGGAGTCATAAAATTGAAAAGTGTGACCTTTCCCACCCAACCCAATACAGGGCATTAATTGCACATTGGGCATATGAATTCAGAAGTGTGTAACAGCAACGAGTTATATTAGCATATTATATTTTTGGTTTGGAAATGGTGATCGTGTCATAGCTAGAAGCAAGCGAGAGGTCAACTTATACGCTGCTAGCATCTTGAGTTTGACAATCTTAGGTGCATTTACAAGACTAATCTCCATATTGGAATCAACTTTTCTCGTGATTTGAGAAGACATGCTGATTACACTAAAGAAACACTAACATCTTTCACTTGGTCCTTGCCATTTGATGTTTGCACCAAGACAGGAAAAAGCTATTTGCATATAGAGATTTTTGGAGAAGAAAAAGGCAAATGGCAAGCTTGATCTTTTTGTCTTATATACATGAGCTTCCTCTGCCTTTGTTGAATAGCTTAGTGAACTGAATAAGTGGGGGCTCATGTAGATAATATATATTATAACTCATAGACTTCTCTTATCAAGGATTTGAAGAAATTTAATAGAAAGAGAGAGGATCACGTCACAATGTGAAAGGGTGTTTTACTTTTAAATTATTTTTTAAATAAAAGTTATTTTACATGATTATAATGAAATTTTTTATGAATTCCAATTTTCAACCTCAATTGGATTAATAATCCATCTGAACCCATCCTCTCACAACATGTACAACATGGTCCACCCTCTATGAAGTTCAGTATATCTTATTTATGAATCACACTCGGAAAAAACGTTGTCTTGAAAGTCAATTTCAAGTTTTCAATCCATTTGGTCTATTGATCACACCTCCAACTTTTATTTTATTATTTTTATCTTCTATATTTTTGTTTTCTATGTGATAGTGACTTGATGGGTAACTCTGCGCCCTTGTCCTAGTCACTTGTTTGTTTGCGCAGAATATGTTCTTTGTAGCACTAAAAATTACACGAGTTACCTCAGCAAAAGGCTGAGCTCTTACATAATGTTCTCTACAAGCACTGGAAGCAACAGAGGTCAGTGCCTAATGGTAACAGGGCAAGACAGCACCTTCTTCCCCAATAGTACAGCGTGCATGCGCTAGTGTTTGTGCTCTGCCTTTGTTTTCTAGCCTGTATTAACGGTCGCGCGTGGGTTCTTGATTAATGGGAAAATTTTTTCCTCCTAGATTTTACCATTTTTTGACTCTAGTTTTGTACTCATTGCCTCATGATTTGGAGTTTCTTGATCTTCGTTAAAGAAAATTAAGCAATTCGGTATGGGCTTGATGAGCATTTCTCATTCTAAATTATTAAAAAATTTCAACCCATAATTTAATGAAATGAGAAAACTAGAAGAATATAAAACAAAGAACATTATTTGTTGGGCAACAAATCTTTGATAGAGGCCATGTAAACAAGGCCACGTAACGGTTTGTTAGCCCACGATGAGTAAGCTTTGGCGCCATTATAAGGAATTTTTTATGCTGTAGCTTTTTGCAGTGCTTTCAGTTTTTACAGTCATTGAAAAGAGAAAAAGGAAACAACACATGCTCGAGTGTGCTAAAGCTCAGGCACAATTCATAATGAAGACTCTGGGCACAGAGAGAGACACGCAGAGAGAGAGAGAGAGTGTGTGTGTGTGTGTGTGTTGGTGAAATGATTGAAGAAGAAAGCAACGTCGCATGAGAAAGAATGTTTATAAAATAGCCAACCGCTACCAGTACCAGCACTGTAAAGAGATCCTACAGAATAGAGACCTCACAAGTCATAAAGCAAGAGCTTGGCTGCTTGGCCATTGCATTAAGTCATTAACAGTCCTAAAGGGGCATAGGTGGCTAGGTGGGCCTACTATGACTATCTGAACCTGGTGGAGCCTACCCCTGTTGCCTATTGTTGACATTTCTTAGTTAATGTTCTAAAGGCTGGACGAGGAATTAACTACTACGCCATCTTATCTTCTCTCTTGAAGAATTTTTCTTGATTTAGACAAAAGGGCACAACCATGCATGCTTTGGAAGTTGCAACGGCTGAAGATAAATGGATAGACTAGATCTAGATGCTACCAAAAATGAAATGAAACAAGGGTTATTTCGGCTTGCCAAGTTTGAAGGCACCAGACCAGGCAGTTTAGGTGCTGCTGTTATAAAGCCATGCATAGTAAGCTAACTAATCAGGTCACAACTTAGGTCCAAATGAAAGATGATGAGAATTGGCACACCTTGTTCATCAAATCTGTCCCATATTGTGGGAGGGATAAATAGTATTTAAATATAAAGTAGGCAGGATTTTCTGTACTTGCATGGAATAATTACAGTGGAATTTATTTGAAAAGGAAATTATTAAGTATACTGCAATGGTAAAGAAGTGCCTAACATGTAGGTGCTTCTAGGATTGATCATGAGATACAAGTATGGCTCTTTTCTTTTCCTGCACGCTGTTCTGTATTTATCTTTCCATTCATGTTCTGTAAAAAGCAAATGCATGATCAAGATAGTTTTCAAATAGCATTGCTGTGAAGAAACAATCGAGAGAATAATTAAATGCATAGCAGATGACTGTTCAAATTCTGTGGTTGTTACGCATGAAATTTGTAAAATTGATCTCAATTTTGGCAAGAGATGACGTGCAACGTTTCATACAAATAAAAAATAATTAATTCTTCTGCCACATTGGCATTAATGAATCGCTGCTTTTGCTTGTCTCCTCATTATCTGCTCACAGAAAAATCACTTTGCTGAGAGAAGACTTTAAATCAAAGGCACGTCGAAGTCTAAATATTCAACCAGCGAGCCACCATGTAAAATGAAAAATAAAAAAATAAATACAACCAAAAAATAAAAAAATGAAAAACCATACAAAACAAAGAGGGAGAGAGACGAAGGGAGTGACTGCATAGATGATGACCACCATCAAAGATATGGCCAGTGTCTTGTGAGCACATAGAGCGAGTAAATAAAAATATGAAAGCACTAACAATGCTCAGGAAAGGTCTCCGACCTTCGTAAAGTTGTTCTAGAAGTGTGACGTGTGAACCGATGATAGGCATCAACCAAACTGTTCATATTTACCATTGCGGATCCTACTCAACGTCAGCAAGAGAATAGAGCTCAGTGACTTAAAGTCAAATATTCACATGCGCACACACATAATAAGAAACAAAATACATGCCAGAGAAAGACAATTCATTCATTCTCATTCAAATTTATAGGTTCTATATCCAGTGGCCGGTAAACATTTTCATTGAATTTGCTTTAGGAAGTCTAGGCCTGATGCAATTCACTGCTACCTTTTGGAAGCTACCAAGGATAATGCTCAATTCACGGTTGGTATTCAGATGGATTCACAATGCTTTTTTGTCTAGTTACAGGGCAAGCACATATTGAGGATAACATTCTACTAGAAAGACAGTGAAGCACATATAACCCAATTTGTAGAGCTGCTTACCTTAACATACCATCTCAAGACTGGAGAGTTGGTATATAGTATGCATCACAAAAAGACTTTTCAATACCCCACAAAAGCATCATTAACATGGAATATAAAAGGAAGCATAGGCATAAGATAGTGAGTAGCAGAGATGCTCCATGATTCTAATTACAACTTAATTACTTAAAAAGATATATATATATATATATTTTTTTTAATTGGACGTGACTAAAAAATTTTTATGAGGTCCTCCATATTAAGGATCTATGAAGTGAACTTTAAGCTTTCTTTCAATTGATAGTCAATAATGCATTATCTAGCAGAATTGCAGAAACCATAACTTTTTCCTAGGACTTTTATGAGACATAGTAAAGTTCCATAGGTGAAAGATAAGAAAGAGTAATAATTATATTCAAGAAATATTATGCACTAAGACCATAGATCAACATACATTCCTCATGAACTATAATATTTAATGCAAAAATGCGAAAGTACTCAGTCGATTTTGTCAGATGTTCACACACAACACAATCAGGAGGAACATAATATGATGCACATAAAAGGATAAGGATTGAAATTGATGCCACAAGTGCAAATACCAAATTACCTATAAGCTGAAGTGCAACCCTCTACTCTTGTCAGCTTTGACAGCAGGAATTTCCTCCTCATTAAGACCCTCTGGATGTGAAATACATCATGATGTTTCTTTTATCTCCAGTTTTCATCAACTCCAACCCAATTGTTTGCATGTAGTATCTTAATGTGATCACCCAGAATGACATGCTTTTGTAGAAACATCAGATTATCAATGTGGATCCACTTAATCTCAGACATTCAATAATATCCAAGTCACTCATGCAATGCACTGTATAACGATTTCTTAAACTGAAATCTCAATCCAGCTGATTCCAGCTTCTTTCGTGCCCAGTTTCTTACCAGTTTTCCTGACTTTGCTTAAACTATCCCACATTCCCAATGTTGCATAAACGTTTGAAAGCATTACATATACGGAAGTGTCTTCCAGTGATGTTGCAAGTAGGTGTTCAGCAATAACACTAACCAGTTCTGTATTTTTATGAATTCCACAAGCCTTAAGCATGGAGCTCCATATGGTTTTGTCAGGCTCAAATGGCATGTCAGCAATCAGTTCCTTTGCCTCTTTGAAGCATCCAGCTTGACCAAGAAGATCAACCATGCAATAATAATGCTCTAAATGAGGTTCAAGTCCATATTCAGCTTTCATTGAATTAAAGAATGTCCAAGCCTTGTCAACCAAACCAGCATGTCTACAGGCAGAAAGAACACCTAGAAAGGTGACTTCATTTGGCTTCAATCCTGATTTAATCATCTCACTAAAAAATGTAATAGCTTCCTTCGCTCTTCCATTCTGCCCGCACCCTACAATGATCCCAGTCCAAGAGACAACATCTCTTTCCAGCATACAATCAAACAAAGCTAAACCATCCTCAATTTCACCACATTTTAAATACATATCAATAAGTGATGTTAATGTGACTCCCTCTGTGTTGAATCCACTCTTAACACAGAGTGCATGAACCTGCTTCCCACTTCCAAGAGATGCTAAACTTGAACATATCTTCAGAATACTTGAAATAACAAACTGGTCCACTTCAAAATCACAGATAATCATGTCTCTAAACAATGAAAATGCTAATGAGTTCAACCCCACTTTGGCACATCCCATGATCAAACCAGACCATGCGACAATATCTTTCGTTGGCAACCTATGAAACAGTACCAATGCATGTTCAACATTTCCCAGTTTTGCATAGAGATCTGTGAGAATGCTTCCAACAACATAATCTAACTCATACCCAGTAGTGACAGCCAAACCATGCACTTGAAGCCCCAGTCTCAAATTGAGTAAGTTAATGCAGACTTTTAAAGCACTACTAAAAGTGTAAGAATCAATATACATACCAGAACTATGGATTTGCAAAAGCAGATTCACAGCTGCTTTATTCTGTTCATTAATAACATACCCAGAAAGCATAGAATTCCAAAGTGCCAAGTTATGAGAAGCCAAAGGACTATAACTCAAATATTGATCAAATACCTTGACTGCTTCACTTAAAAAGTTGCAATTTGAATACATGTCAACCAATGCTGAGACGGTGAAATAACTATGTTCAAAACCTGACTTAATAAGATGACAATGAATCTGTTTCCCCATTCCTAAGACGCCAAAAAAACTGCATGCTTTAAGACTACATGGTAAAGTGAAATCATCAAGCTTTAAACCTTCTTTGTGCATCATACACACAAAATCCAAAGCTTGCAAACTTCCACTGTCTGCCAAACCAGCGACTATACTATTCCAAGACACAACATTTCTTGATGGCATTTGATGAAACAAACTAATGGCCTCCGCCATCAAGCCTGCTTTACAATACCCTGAAATTATAGTGTTCCAAGAAGTAGAATTGGCACTCAAAAGCTTATCAAAAACTTTCCTGGCATCAGTCAAACTCCCACATTTAACATACATGTCCAAAAGGGTATTCATCAAAACAGTATCATTCTCCAAATTCTCTCTACAGATTCTTTCGTGGATCAATCTACCAAGTTCAAGATCACCTGCAAGAGCACATGCTTTCAAAACTGCAGAGTACATGAATCCATTAGGCGCCTCTACTTCAGATTCCAAAATATGATTGTATAATCTAATAGCTTTGTCAGGTCTTTTGTTACTTGTATAAGCAGAGACCATAGTGGTCCATGTAACAATATTCTTGACGGAAGTTTCATCAAACAGTTTCTCTGCATCATTTAAAAAGGTGAAATCTACATACATGGAGATCAAATTGTTGGCCACGAAATTATTATGAGATAACCCATGTTTGATTACGTAAGAATGAAGTGATTTGCCATGTTTGATTGACTGGACTCGACCGCAGTGGCGTAAGGCTAAAACGATTTGCTTTAAGTCCATGGTTGCCCGCTGAGAGAGTTTGAGCTCATTGGTAGTCGTTAAATGATATATTAAGGAGAGGAGCTGACAGAGTCCAGAGCGGAAGTTTCAGTTTATTCAAATAGAAACATGAAATGTGGAATAATACGGGTTATCGGTTTATTCTTTGTCGAGAATACAGAGCCACAGTTATTCCCAAGTTCGGAGAGTTGACTAGAGAACTAAAACCCAGAGCAATTCACTGGATCAACCTCAAACAAAAACCTGACGCGCAAACTTCTATAGCCTTTGAAACAAATGAAGGCCGGCAAAAAAGTTGTGAAAATGCTAGCCTGTAAATGGTTTGTTGTATTTTGGGTTCTGGCTCAGTTTGCGCTTCAATTTCATCTACAATTTACATACACTGAAACTCCACGTTCAATTCCAGGTGGGGGAGAAAATGACTTGACTAAAGCCATTACAGCGGTAACGGTTGTCAGCTAATTAAACCAAAATTCAGGAAGATAGGTAAAATAAATAGTAAAAGTGTAATTCAAGGAATTATAAGATTAAAACAAAAATAGTAAAAGAAAGAAAAGATTCCTGACACTTCGAGCCTAACTACTCTTAATTTACAATCTTTATATTATATAAACACACACACATTCAAACAATCAGTGTTGGAAAAAAAAAAAAAAAAAGCCTCCCTAGCTCGATTCATTGGAGCTGGCAAGTTAATTTCCACCTAATATTAACATTCTGACAATTAAATACTGCACCACACCAAACCGTAATTTGCAGTCTGGTGTACACAGCTTAGCCAGCAGTTCAACACAAGGCATCAATTAGCTTCGATTGAGGGAAAAGCTCAAGAATCTCTATGTAAGAAGCAAGCTAAACAATTAAAACGGATGAGGCATTCCTCGCCTGTCAAAATTGGAAAACCCGCATCCAGCCCTGCCCATAATGGGCCACAGGGAAAACCAGAGAAGAAAATTGCCGAGGCCGCACAGTATACAAGTGTCGAAGTATAGTTATGATGACAGCTCCAGGGAGTGAATCTAACAAGAGACATTAAATCGTTTCGTTATCTTGTAGATTCCAACTGGGAATTTGGAATGTTCGCAGAATGGGTCAGTTCGAGAATTGTGTTATTTGATTGCTGGAGACAACGACACTCTGGCAAAGGATATGTGTAAATAGAAGTTTTTCTATTGATTTTGCGAACTCTTGGTACCATAAGACCCTTGCGATCATTTTCTGAAAGCATTAATTCCATCTCATCCTTGAAAGTCGTCCAGCTGCAAAACCAATCAACAGACGTTGTATGGATCACTGACCAAATAAAAGTGCCACAATTTCGAATTTGCCAAAATCCTAAAGATCCATAAAACCCAAAAGTTTCACTCTTATAGCATCTACTCAATCATTTCATGATGAAATGATTTCTAACGCCGTTCGGTCTAAGTCTTACACAAGGATATATGAACCTTAAAGGTGATCAAGAATTGGTTGAGCCAAAAGTAAAGTTTCACAACCAACATCATTTAGTTAAGAGAAATCGCCAGATTATATGTCAAGATACACCAAATAATTAGTTTTGAGATTCTTTTAATTGATTCGAAAAACAAAAATGTTCTAACTACTCGAGGTATTTGCTAAATTTTGCAAGTGGAAGCCGAGGCCAAACAATTTCCTTCATCTTTACCAATTTTTGGCAAATGTCTGTTTCAATATTATCAAATCGCAAATAATTAGAGTTTAAATGGAGATCAGACACTATCATGATGTTAAAAGTTACTGACTAACATAGTCACGACGATGGGGTGAAGAAAGATAATGCAGAGCGAAAGGAATTGACAATACCTGATATTCTTGTCCTTAAGTAGTAGAACAAGCTTGCGTTTATCAGGATTAATTGTCTTCGCATGTCCATCAAAAAGGAATCTCCTATGGCCCATTAGGAAATGAGGAAAGTTCCCACCCTGAGTTGTCACAAATACTTCACTAAACAAGCATACTGTGTAGTCCAAAGCGGCCAACCTTGAAGAATACCCCTACCAACATGAACAAAAGAAAAATGTATTCAGGCAATGTAGCGCGTGTTTGAAGAGCTGGCAGGAAAGTAAACTGAGAACATTTATTAGAAAAAATTTAGTCAGCTTAAGTTTAAATTGTTTTGGGAACTTTTATTTCAGCCCTCCACCCAGTAAACTTAGAAAGCAAGACGTGCTAGAAACGGACTAAACCACCAAGCAGATCTTGTCACCTGTTTGATATTTTATTAGGTGTTGCTGCATCTTTATGCAAACCATGATTCCGCTTAAAATGACTTTTTATAATCTAGAAATCTAACAGTGGTCCGATTAATGCATTCTTATTGAAGCCTACCCCACCCCCTTCATGTTAATAGTTGTAAGTGTTGAACGACGCTCACCGGATACAAAGTTGTCCACCGAGTATAACTATGAATGTTGTACCATAGGTGAAAAAGTAATGCAACTGGATTCTAAAAAGGAAGGAGACAGAGCTAGGATGGCTACGCCTGGCTATGGTTACCATGTCATTCTTTAAAGTTTAAAACATGAACTCTTTGAAACAGGCATAACTTATAAGCAAGGGAATCATGTTGCTCAAGGGTGGGGTTATGGCACACAATTGTGTGAAAGGATAAATTTATTGGAACACAAGTCAATTAGCCAAATCACTGTAACTACTCTCTTCGTCACTCCCATAACCGCAAGCATGTCAAATAGGGGTTAAGAATAATTACCTGAAAAGAAGCAAGTTCATCGGGGGTTGCAAGGGATTCCTTGGTATAGAGGAGGGGAAACATCTTTAGTAAGGGAGCCAAATGTCTTTCTGCCTGGTAAATTTTTCCCGAGGCTAAATAAATGGAAGTGGTGTTATCAAATCCCATACCTCGTAGCATCATCCCAACCTATGCTGACAAGAAAAACATCATGCAATTAGAAGATTCTTATATTTTGGCCAATCTATAGAAGGATTTGAAAAGGATAGTTGGTATATATACACTCCGTGCTTTCATAATTAACATAAGATATTCTGCATTTTAGATTGCAATGAAACATGATGGATCATAATTCAAATAAAGAGCCTAGAACTCAGCAGCATATATTCTAGATGTGCAGAGTTCGAATAAACTGGTCTTCCCAAATTGAAAAAAATCCAAATATCAAGAAAATAAACTGGAAAAATTATAATATTGGAAAAAATTTGTACAAGCAGCCCAAGTCCAATCATCTAGGTTGGCTGGGGAATCTTTTTGCTGCTGGTCAGCTCTATGTAAAGCAACTCTTCCTTCTAAACATGGACCGTCATATTGTTGATTACAACACAAGCTAAGTTTTGTTTCGCACTGTTCTCTCTTCCTTGTGGCAGCTCAAACCAAATCAACATAGTAAGAAGCAAAAGGACAAGATGAAGACCACCAGCAACTTATGAGCACAGGTGCAAGTAAAACAAGATGCTTCAATCTTAAAGTATACAGTCATCTATAATTCAATGGTCAGACAGCACTCATGTGGAATTACCGCAGGTCCCAAAACCAAAACAGATGTAGACTATAAAATACCTCCAAGGGGGTTAGAGGACATTTTCCATTGATCCGATTGAGACCAGGTATGATGACACGATCTTTTCTCTTGAACTTTCCCTTCCACCATTTTGCTCGAAATGAATCCATTTCAAATTTTTCAGCCTCTCCCCCATCATACAAACAGCATGAGAAGGCTACCATGTCCTAAAAAATGAAAACATGAATGAAAGATGAAGTTCTGAAAAATCTTTATATTCATATACCGAACATCAAAATATAAATAAATAAATAACTAGAGCAGAAGACGACAATGGAGATGCATTCGTACCTCCTCAAATCGAAGGTGTATCGAGACATATTTTCCACTGGTCCTTGAACTCTTCTCAATCATTCGCGTGACTAGTTTCTCTGCTAGTGTTGATATAGAGGAAGAGAACCTCAACGCTCTATAATTAGCTATGCATCTTAACAATTGAATATGAGGTGGTACATTCATTGCTAATCTATTAGCAAATGGGGCAATGCGGATCACCCTGCATGAGTATAAATAATACGAAATAATCATTAAAAATGTTTCAACAGATTTTTGTCTGGCAATTGAGAGTTTAAGCTGGTCGTAGTAATTGAGATTTTAAACCGGTTGGTACATTTATCATTCAAAAATATGCTATCTTACTTGCTTCAGAGTTCAGAAAGCCATTTAGTTGAGCAAGAAGCAAATGTAATGAATAAACAATGATTTAGCTCATACCCGTGCTCTTTCAGGACAGGATAAACTTCTCCCATGTAATAATTAGCAGGAGCCCAAGCTTGGACACGAATGTTTTGGATATTAGTGATATTGTAATCATATTTTTCCATCAAAACATCAGGTAACTCTCTCACCACCTTTACAAAACCATCAAGGGTTGTTATAAAGTGATCCTCATCATATATATCTCCGAACCCACTGTAAAAGAAGATGAACATTATGCTACAAGTAAATCTAACTAGACAATAATATATTTTGAAAATGAAAACCATATCCAGTAAGGCTATACTGAGGGTGTAATATGCCTTTGATGAATTGCACCATTGCATCAACTAAAAGTATGCTCATATGACCAGTTGAATAAGGTTACCTGAACTAAAGAATAGGATACTCTATTTTGGTCCAAGGATTGAAATGCATTTGAGTATGGTCCAAATTAATCTTATTTTGCATACATATCAAAACAATCATAATATATACTTCAAAAGGTGGTTGCTTTGTCCATCGATATATCCCAGGGCAGACAAAAAATGTTACACCAAAGAGCCAGAAAAATGCAAATGAGAAAGGGACATCAATAACATTAAGAAACAAGCCGCGATCTTTCTGTTGGGTATCATCATTCCTGAAATTTAAGAAAATGAAATAAAGCCTTAAAGTATAGTTACCTTGGATCCTTCCAAACATTGTTAAACTCAAAGAGAGGGATGACTAGTATTGCATTTAAAAGTCCAGCTACAGCCACTGCATTGCAGATCTGGAAACACAGTGAGATGGTAATAATAAGTTTTGTGCACATAAAGTATAAACATGTGTATATCAGTCTCCATTATTGTGCATATGTGCTAGGTCTATTTAGTTACAGAGCATATTGATGACAACAAAAATAAACTAGAACAACTAGCTCATAAAACTAATAATTCATATCAAAAGCAAAAACATACCGCAGACCGCTGTTGGTTAAGACCACCGTTAGCCTCCACAATCAAGTAACCGCTAGGACTTGGGTACTCTGAAATTTAATGGACACATCAGTTTCCAACTACTTACATATCATTCATCATCTCAGATTATGCATGAAAGTCTCAAAACAATCAGTACTTAGAACTATGATGAAAGATTAGACGATTTGAAATAGCAAGTAAAGATGGAAGCCAATTTTCAGAAAAATACAACTCTATACTAGCATAGGAGATCATTTATAGGTAATTTATATTAACATATACTTATGACACTGAACAGAATTAAACTAGAAAGCCCGTCTCACTAAGAAATTAAAATACCTTTTTCTACACCAAAATGCTGTCCAGCTGTTGAATCCGGACAAGGCTTCTGCACTTTCATTCTTTTGTATTTCCATACAGAGGACAACTGCAGGATGGAACAGCATAATCTTACAATTCCACGAAAAAAAAAAAAAGAAGAGGAATTGCAGACCATTTTCTTTGGATATTCAGGATGCAGAAAGCAGAAGTAATAAACTAAGCAAAGGTTAAAAAAAAAAAAGAAAAAAAAGAAAAAGACTTCCAGCTTGGTTGAGCTCTTGATTAAATCTCGTTATGACAGAATTTGCTTCCCTGATAAGCTACAACACTTAGAGATGCTTTTGGCAGAGCAACAATTAAATATGCATTTTTCACTTATAGAAAAAATCAGCTTATAAGAACAAACAAATTTAATGAACAATTCACTTTACTCTCCTAAACACCAAAAAGCAACATCTAAGCAACATTTTCTTCCTAGAAAATGTAGAACAACCATTCACTCACTATTTCTCGATTTCACGTTTCAAAGCAAAGCTTCTTTACTCCAATCTAAATTTTCTCAGCAACCAAACAGATAAAAAGAATAAATAAATAAGAGAGAGACCGAACCTCAATAGCAGATGAATTATCAGACTCAATATCCTCCCAAAGCTTCTCAAAGATCTCGTGACTTCTATAAACCGAACCGGGAACCGGAGTGTGGCCAACCAGTCCAGAGAACGGGCCGACGCACATGATCAGGCCGGACACGTACAACAGTGACAGCATCGCCAAGTAACGGAAGTTCCGACGGAAAAGAAAGCTAACGGCAACGTTATCACGGCGAGAAAACGAGTTCGTTTTCGTACGGAGGAGTCGCCGGCGGTAATGCGAGTTGGTAGCGTGACGACGCGGTGAGGGAGGCGGACTCGGAGAGTTGCTGCCGCTGTTGCTACCCTCGCTGACGTATCCAGCGGCACCGCCAGCATTAGCGGTCTGGTGGTGGTGGTGGAGCTTTGCTTTCATGGTAACGGTTGTGGCTGTGGCCATGCAATGACTTATGCGTCACTGTGCGCTCTGTGCTGGTTCTGTGATGTACTTTCTTTTGTGAGTGGTGGCTTGCAGTGAAATGTATCCACTGAACTTTGGAGAAGTTGTAGGGAGCGAGACAGCTCGCGCGCATCAAGAGCTTGAGCCGTTGAAGGCTTGGCTTGGTTGGAGCTGATGAACATGGCGCTCTTTGTGGCCACGTGACTTTTAAAACGCCAATTTGTTCCAATGAGGCTATTCTTAGAATTTTACTTTTAACATTTTATTTTAGATACATTCCATAATTTAAAAGTATTGGATTATATTTTTACATAAATTATTTTCCTAATCTCGAAGATATCTAATTAGCCAACATATATTCAACAGCTTATAGCTTAATAAAATGAAAAATATAATAAAAATGAATAAAATATTTCATAAATACATATGCACTATTGATTTTTGTAATAATTTTTTATAAAAAATAATAATAATTTGATTATTATTTTTATCGATTAAAGTTTAATCTATTGAACTTTATTGGTTAATTTATATTATTTCAAGATTATAAAGATATATTTCACTTAAAATTAAGCTTCAAAATTTTAATAGTGGGTGTATTTAATATAAATTTTAAGTGTAAATAGTTCACCCATTTTTCTATTTTCTATAATTGTTTGTAACTTCACATCTTAAAAGAGATTTGGATAAGCTTAATCATTAATATCAACATTAGATTATTAAGTATCCAATTCACCATTTTTTCCTCAAAATAGTATGTAGTTTGATCTATTCTTGATACATCTAAGATATGTCATTTGATTAAATTAACATGTTTTTGAGAAAGTATGCCCTGACTGCTAATGCGTTTATTATTTTAAGTAAAATAAGTGGGTCAAAAGTTTCCCCACATTGCATTGGTTAATTGTCCTAAACAATCAAACAATAGCAACAATGCACAATAATGATTACAAGCACTTTTGGCTCGGCCAATTACCAACAAGTTGTTGGCCGCAACTCAATCCTCACTTCCACCAAGAAGTGAAAAGTGTTTCAGAATCGCGGACTAGCCTCATAGCTCCCACAGGTGTTGCCCTTTCGGCTTGGCTGGGGCCCAAGCCAATGTTCATAATCACAATTACATCGTTAAGATACGATATTGGATACTTTAATTTATCTTTACAATTCTAAAACGGCGCGTAACAGATAAAGCTAATCACCGGTTGCCAGAGATTCAAAGCCCGGCTACAGCCGGTTCAGGCGTCAGCAAATGCGCCGCCTCGGGCTTTGCCACAAAGCTTCAATGCACTTACACAAACGGACAATTTAAATAATTAATAATACTCTTAATTTTTTTGGACATTTTTACCCTCCACAATGACGACGGGTTGACCGCAACTTTTTCAATGTCTAAACCCTTTTAACACCCTCTGAATGCTAGACCTACACCTACACCTACACCTTTGGAAATTACAAGAATGGAACCTTCTCAATTTTCTTATTGGCGATGTGGGACTTTGCTCTGCATGTCATGTTGGTAACATTAAATTCTTGCTTTAATTATGGGTCCATCGCTTTTCAATTTTTCAATTCAAGTTGATTGTAAATAGGTGAGTGTGGTGAACATTTAAATGCAATGTTTGGTAGATCATAGATGGAACCTTTGAGAGGATTGGGCTTTTAAAGTTTAAAGTGTATTCTCATTGTCATAAGCTTTCCCATTGTTATTGGCTTATTGCCATTGCTCAAGCAAGTTGAAACTCTACAATAAAGTTTTAGAAGGACGATTATGCGTTATGGGTATATTTCTTCAAAGGTATAGTTGTGTTAAAGTTCTTGTTGGTCAACATTTGTATGTTTTGTTTGGAAAGCATTAGATATGATTAATGAATTACAATATGAAATGGTTGAGAGACTGATTTATTCGTCCACTGATGGATGCATCACCATCATATAGTGGTTTGGAATAATCACATACTTAAAATATATGTATTAATTACAGTGATAATCAGGGTTTACACACACACACACACACACACATACATATGTATATTATAGAATTTAATTATAAATAAAAGCCATTTAGGTAAAAGTTTTATAGTGTTGTTCGAAATTTCTTTATTAAAAGACTGTAAAGTACTTCTTTATCTTGTAAGGATATTTCATCCATTGAATTACAAAGAATATAAAACTTCAAAAGCACTTTTTTGTGGTGCTAAAAAGCAACATATATTAATAGAAGGATGAGTTTGGTAGTATTCACTTTATTTCAAATGCTATTTCTAATATGAGTATAAAACGAATTATATATTTTTTTTTCTAATACCCAAGACTCAATCATCTAAATAACGAGACAAGCTGAGTACCTAACTAAACTCTTCTACATAAATTATAACTCTATATATAGCATATTGCAACGGCCTCATAAACTTGGTTGCCAAATTTGGGTAATAGTAAAACATTCAAAATGGAAGTACTGTGAATTAATCTCGATTCATGGCAAGAGACATGTGGTTTATTAATACGTACTTTGAATTTCTTGCGCACAAGGCGACGTATTGGTTATATAAATAAAGCAATAAAAGTAACACGTATGACCAAGTACAATAAAAATACCAAATCCAATTTATGGTAAAACCAACAAACCAACCACAAAGGGTTTATCAAAATTTACTATATGTTCCTTTTAAATTGAGTAGTGTCAAATGTAATTATGGACATTTAATCAAAATAATTTATCACAAAATAAATAAATAAATAGATAAATAAAGCTACCATAGAAAGCACTCGGTGACCTAAACCAAAACCAATTTAAATTGTTGATTACAAGAGATGGACATGCATAATTCTAAATATAGATTCATGAAATAATCAACTTTCAAAATTCGAAAAGCCCAAATTAGTTTGAAAATGATTTCTTTCCATAACTTTCCCTGTTCTCACACTCTCACGAGATCGCGGTCAGTGTTCTTAAATTCCATTAAAATGGCCGTTTCCATACTCTCGAGTGTTATAGTTGTTGACGCAATAAATACCAGGTCAAGCGAACCAAAACAAGCCCGTTGCCCGTAGGCCACTTCTTAAGTGGACTTTACCTTGAAAGGGATCACTGAAGGGCAGAATGGTCAATGTAAAGCACAAAAGCCAGGTGGTAACCATCACGTGGTGGGGACGCGAGGATCTTTGTGAAGCCGAAACAAGACATGAAAAGGGGGGCCCGAAATCTCTCCGAGACATGCGCTCTTTCCACTTTCTCGGAATCGATCGCACGTTAATTTTCCTGATTGGGATTTCACGTCCTTAAATTTACGAAATTAACCCGATTAAGAAGAATGTCGTTTGACTATTGGCGGGTATTTGTGACAAATCTCGTCAAACATAATTTATTTTTTGAGTTATCCTAATTAAATTTTCTCTATCTAAGCCAAAATGAGCGTTTCGCTGGTTGTAATAACGTGAAGACTGCTCAGGTAATACCTCAATTATCCAAAGGAAAAATAAAAAAAAAGGAAGTCAAGAGTTCAATCTAATCTGTAATTTACAAGGAAAGAATAACATATTTTCCTTTGGTAGTTGTGGCTGTGGGCGCAAGTCAAAATTAAATGGTTTAAAATGGAGCCGAATGACTTTACACTCGGCCCTTAAAATTTTTCTCGAGTTAACTATTGTGTTCATTATGACGTTCACATCTATCTCCGAAGACATTGTCACCATGTGCCACTGCCACTTATCACATGTTTTTTCCATATCAATTTGTGCTGAAGATCGCAAATCAAACACCTTAGCCGTCATTAACCATTTTAGTAACCCAAAAGTTGATGCACCGATAACGGGCAATATATGGAGACATTTCCCCCTTTTAGAGACTATTCGCCGACCTTAATAATTAAAAAAAAAATACGAGATATATATTTGCGGTTTTGGTTAAAAGAAGTTCTATAATTGAATGGGGCCATTCTGCTGTGTTGCCTTAGCTTTATGAGGAGAGACGTGAAGTGACGTGAGATGAAAGAGTCAATTTTGAAGCCATTTTTGGTGGATGAAGTTCTAAATGTACATGGTCCCCAAATTGTTACAACCGGAGAGATGAAGATGCCAATGGTGGACCTTCACGTCATTGTTTTAGAGGCTGAACACCGACCTTTCAAATTTAAGTTGAGCTCTGTTCCTGGCTTGTGTGGCAAAGTTTCATAGGCTTAAGGGAGATTCAGCAGCCCATAACGGTCTTGGCTGGCAGGATCACATTATTACGCAGTGAAAAGTGGTTACAAATTTGTAGGACCATAAAAAACAATGCTTCTGCTCAAATGTCGGCGGCTTCATCAAGGACAAGTTTTACTATAAATCAAGGTTGTGGTGACTTTCCTACCATATACAGCAACATCCATGCCGACAGAGAACAGTCAGCCACGAGTTTCACATTAGAATTAAGACTAAAAAAGATATTACATATATTTAGAGTTTCCTTAGTGCACTGTTGCGTAACCAAACTATGCGTAATATGCCACCCCCGCCCACCATTTTAAGACGTAACCTGAAAGATACTTGTCTTGGACAAGAGCATCTTTCATCTGTAACAGTTCAATTGTGGAGCACATGTAGGATTGGACAGTTGCATATGCATCTACTTTAGGGAAGACTGAGGCACCTTGGAGCGATGAAATAAGATGTTAACTGATGCAGTTTTCAGGTTTCTGCTAGTGGAACAAGGACAGAAAGAACCATGTTGGTCCTTGGAAAATAACCTCAGCACCATTGCATGAAGGGTAATCACTATCATATATACTGACTGGATTCGACCTATATAACTTCTAACCAGACACATCATGCCATATTAACTCCTATTATGGCACTACCAAGCCAGGCCAATGATTTTTTTTTTGTGCCTCAAGAATTTGAAGATGAAGGGCACTGATGACTACATTATTATTTATCTTAGTTTCTTTCCCACCACTCACAAAATTGTAGAAAATCCATCTATTATAGTCAATTTTCATATCACAAGTTCTATGTTATCAAAGAAGTATGACGCACAGGAAAGTTTTAAACATATGCTCCCAACATGATAAAACAGTATAGAAAAACTCAAGAAAATAGTTTCAGATTAACCAAAGAAAGTAGACCAGTCTCTTCACTCCAACAAAGATGGAGCTCCAGCCGTGCCAAGACATCCAACCCTATCACGGGGAATCAACCGTAGCTCAGAACCATGTTTGAGAAAGACATTGCCTGAGAAAACAAATGAAAATTTACATTTGATATTATCAGAGTAAATTTATTTTCCAACTGTCCAGAGCTAGTGCATCAGCATGGCTATGTAAAAAGGGGTTTTCCTATGTCCTTTATGCTAAATAGTAAAGAACTTCGTCAAGTTCATAGATTATACTACCATTAGAACAAAGTAAAGATTTCCTATATTAAAATTCCTAAAATTAATACCCGTGTACTGAAAATTATGTAATAGCTTTTAAGTAACTCTTGCAGGTAACAGTTCCATTAATGACCCAAAAAAAAAAAAAAAAACTCCTATATCGATTCCATTGACCCCTCACTATCACATACTTCCTTCTCTCAGGTTCTTACAGGAAATACTAATTTGAAGGGAAACCCAAATGCCGGTTAGGGTTAAATCATAAATCATTTTACACATGAAATATGATAACAAATCAGCATGAGAAGCAGCTAAAATAGGTGATTCATTATTATAAAAAGAGTCAAATTGGGGATAAAATCTAATTGTTGTTTTTTCATTTTTTAAATAACGTTTTAAGTCTTGGAAAACAAAATAATATAAAAATCCGTTGATGGCAGAGGCGTGCGGAAGTGGAGTGTACATAAGATAAACTGCAAATGTAAAACAAATATGTATTTAAAAAAGAAAGCACAGCATACCTGCGCTTTGCTGAGGATTAATTCCTACACCATCTGCATATAGCAAATAATGAATACCAAGTGAGTAAATAGTATCACCTTATAGAATGTAACTCAAGGTATGCGAACAGAACAAAATACACATAAATAAGACACTTTTAAAGTTTTCAAACAAGACATTGGCAGGTTGAAAGTCCAAACTTAGATTATTTGCAAGGGGGCATTTCATTTCAGGTCACAATTCCTTTCTTCAGTACTACATCTTTAAACATTCAATTCCATGTTTAAAACTCTTCTCCAAAAGATATTTAACTAACAGCAGTAATCCCAAATTCCCAATTACAGGCCTATCTGTTCGCCAAACAGCTACTATTGATGCCTCACTTGCTTCATTTTCCACGGAGGAGAGGTCCAAACTCAGAAGTGGATGTAACAGAATAATGGATGAAGAAATGTCGAGTGTTTACATCCATCAATCCACCCATCACGGTTGAAACACAATTACTCTCAAGAGCTTGAACAGTAATGCCTCATATTTTGCCAAAACCACTTTCATAACATTTTTTGTATCCCTTTAAATGCAAGAAACTATGTTTAAATTCTAAATCAAACAAACAATTCCGCACTTCTTTAACCATAAATTGTCAACAAATACAAAATAAAAAAGAGTAAATTTAAATCCAATAAAATAAAAAAATTAGCTAATAATAAAGAACTCAAAACATTTACGATTCTCAGAAAATAAACCAAGGAATTAAGACAAATAATCAACAACATGCAATTGCTTTATTAAAAAAAAAAAAGAATTGCAGAAGAGAATTACCGTTGGTAATAATAGCACTGGTTTGTGGAGGGACCTTGAATTCCTCGGCGGCAAATTTCAAAACGGCGGTGAAGGGAGCCGCTTCAGGAACGCTAAACCTGCGATTTGTCAACGATTAATAAAGATTAGCGACAATTTAATCGGAAGAATCGATCATGATAAATAGAATAATTAAAAATTGTCGGATTTACTCACACTTTGAAGGGGAGCTTCGGATCGGAGGTGAGCGTCACTTTGAATGAAACTTTTCCACCACTCGCCATTTTATTTTTTTAAAAAAATTCGTTTCTTGAGAAAAAGTTATTTTTTCTTTTTATATAATTGTATTCGTATTAATGTACATTTGTTTATGGCGTATTTACAACGCAACATACTAAAAAAAATTGGGCTCTTTAAGTCTCCAGGTATGGTCCAGTTAGGCCCATATTACATTTGCAGAATTAGGAACCTAGAAGGAAAAAGCAAATATTGACACGGCAAATGAGTCAATGTTGACCGATTTTTTTAATTAAAGTAAACTAAATTATGCTTTATTGTTTTAATTTAGATTGATTTTTTTCGTGACAACATATTTGATATAAATGTGATTGATTAATTAAAATCTAATTAAAGTTAACCATAATAAATAAATGCACTTCGTCTTTATGTTGAAATAAATTTAAATTATTAAGAGGAGATTTTGATTCATTCTCATATGTTTGTACTCGATAATTATTAGGATTTTTTTTTTTGGTGCAGATGCGAGATATATATAAACTCATAAATAATTGTAAATTTGTTTAATAGATCGTCTTTCTTGAGTAAAAGAAAATTAATCAAATTAATAACTTTATATAAACAGCAAATTTCAATATTTGGTTCCGTTCTCAATTAAGTTCCGAATAAAACAACCCTTTAAAAAAATCTCAAAACAACAGATTCCTTAAAAAATAGCCCACAAAGTAACCATCAACACTACTGCAAGCATCACATGCCAACGTCTACCCATCAATGATTTCATGCCATTAGGTTTCGAGTCGCTGCAGACGAGCTTGTTATTATGATAAGTGCACACCAGTTGCTTCCTGAAATCAAGTTTCAAACAAAAATGAAATCAAGCAATGTTATAATCATATTTAATAATTTCAATTAGTTTAGTTTTGTAATTAATTAACTAACCTGGAAGAGCAGAAAGTGATCACATAATCAGTTCCTGAGCAGGTAAAGATACTGGTAGGATCATCGTACGCATAACTATATGCAGCAGGGCAGGCCTCCTTGAACTTCTTGGAATAGAAAGTTGGTTGACAAGTTACAGGATTTCCGTAAATCCCTCTGCAGCAATACTCATCAGTATTGAAGACATCGCATGCACTTCGACAACCGACGATTTTCCCGTTAGATTTAACGGCGAGCTCAGTCGGACATGAAGTTCTCAAGTCTCCATCACAGCCAGCAATGCTGCAATTTCCCTTGCCGTTTATTGGCGTAACGGTTAGTGGTAAGTTGAACCCGTCAACAAGGCTGACATCGTAGAAGTCTCGTGCGGAAAGGGTGAACTCCGCAAGTGTTGCTGGGGTTGCTCCTGAGGCTTTGCATCTAAGGGCTGAGCCACAGGCGCCTGTCTGGCATGATCCATTGCCATTTTTGTCGAATTTGCAACCTGTGCGACCCCATATTCGGCCACTCCAGCCAACTGGGGCAGTGAAAACAATTGATTGGCCAGATTTCAGTTCGAATCCTCCACCATCGAAGTTGTCTCCTGGGGTGATCCCAGGCCAGACTTTTTCTTTGCAATAGTTTATAATGGTGAAAATCCTAGCACATTCGGCTACTCTTGGCCCTGCCAAATCAAGAAAATTTATACACCAAATATTACACTTTAGTTTTAGGCTAATGTAAAGAAGCAAAATGTATACACATACGATGTGGCAGGATGTTACCTGGTGAAATCGTCATTAGAATAAAGAGAAATGGGAGAAGCAAATTATGAATTTGCGTTGCCATCTCTTACAGTAAACTTTGCTCACAATCTCTCTGTGTAGGGTACAATTAGAGACAAAACATGCATATAAAGCAGAAGGGTAAAGAAGAATACGTGCGGAAGGAGGGATAGTAAAAACGAAAGCTCCGTAGCCATTCTTGGAGGGCTTTATCTGATTCTTTTCCTAATCCTTTCCCGCAAGTTTGTTCAGGTTCCATCTTAACTTTTCTGCATTTCAACTATTTTATTTCAAATTCCACAAGGTACCGACCCAACCTGCCATGTGTTAGAGCAATTGATTCTCTAGTATCCTCCTGTATTTTATTTGCACATATCCTGATTAAGAACATTTCGGATTTTGGAATTGAGAGGGATCATGGGTCAAGTATCGGTGCATACCAGCACAAGCTTATATTTTAGGCTAACCCAAGCCCGGACCAAAAACAGATCAAGTCCCAAATTTTGACACTAGCCCAGCTCGATGGGCCAAAATCTGCTCAAATTTGTGTGATGCCATCTTGTCCCTCAATGCTAGATAAGCTTTTCTCTTTTGATCTTAGAGATCCTTGTACATAAATGGGTTCACGGAAAGCTTTTATCTTCAAACATTTTGTTCTCATTTAAAATATTTTAAAAGATCCAACTAGTTAAATTATCTTATCGGAATTCTTTAAAACACAATATATTACTAATAAAAAGATTTGATATGATAATGTATTAAAATTAATTAAGAATATAAGGGTTTATTTCACATTCGAAGATGGATCTAAAACTTTAAAGAAAGATATGTTGAAGTAATAATTTGGTTACGAACTCATAAAATCAATAAAACAACTAGAAAATAAAATTTGGACACATCTAAGTAGTAACTACAGTGTGAAAAAGCAATAATGCATTTATCATTAAAGAGCGGCTTCTCAATTCAATTATTTTGAACAAGTAAATATATGTGGGTTCCTTTTTCATCTTTATCCGAAGAAGATTGAATTGAGAGATCAACTTTTCTAGCTCAAGTCGGCTTAAAAGATATAAAAAGCTATAAGAAATAATGCCTTCTTTTCTCACACATTAAAAACAAGTATATCATGCCAAATAAAAGAGCCGAATTATCTTTTCACGCACAAACACAAATAAATAAATTAATTATATCTCTAAATATGGTCGGAAAATTACACCATCTTTTATATTTTATATTTGCTTATTTATTTATTTTATTCATGTATATTGAACACATTCGAAAAATGGGCATGAATTATATTATATATGATGCATTTATGAACTTGGCATGACATAACATTCCAATTGATTTCTAATTTGCAATTCCTGTTTGGCTGTAAGCAGTTTCTCAAATGTGACTACTGCTCAACCTTCATTACCCACCTTTATCATTTCTCCACATCCAAACAGGACAAGAATGATTTCATGAACATAAATGGGAACTTGAAAATACATAAGCAAGTCAACATGATGTATTTCATCATCATATCATAAGCTTCGATAATCTTTAGACTTTGAGGTTGTGTCTCCATGCCTTGTTCCCCAATTTCTTTTTCCTACAAAGAGTGGTGGTCTATTTTTCTCATAGTAGCACATGCAAGGTTTGGATTAGGCTTTTGGACCTACCCATATGGAGAGGTAACAATCACGTATCAATTACAATCCATTTCGATATCTGCAATATTTATTATAAATCGATCATTTTGCTTGCAAATATAAATATAAAATAATTCTTTTAAGATTTTAGAGAAGTAGAATATATATATATATATATAAAAGGTTTTTTACTCTTTTCCAAAAATATATGGAATATAACGTTGATATTTATTAACTATCCTTTTAGAATGTAGCATCGAAAGCCGGTTTTTACGCGTTTCTAAATTCATTTAACAACAAACTTTTATAAATGATAGCAAATCAGAAAATGGTAATGATTTAAAGGTTAGTAAATTGGGGGCCGGGTAGATTAAAGTTAATCTCAATCTTAATTACAATCATTTACAAACAGTATTGAAGGAAAAAACATCGAACATGTTGAACCCGTGTTTAGATAAAGGCAATATGTTATAAGACAATTAACCAATCATCATTTGAAATCTGTGTTATTAATTTACCTGATGCCTCTCACTTCTTTTTAACGCAAAAGCATATTCTAACAACAAAGTTAACCACTAAAACCACACTACCAAACCAATTACCTATCACATGATATAAACTTTTAGGCTTCAGCTTAAAAAATAATCAAGTACATCACCAACTTGTAAAACTGGCTTGATCGGTCGTACTCTCAATTCAATAAAATCGGTTTTTGTTATGAGTTTAACGTTTTCTAAGACAATGACTTAGATGCAAACATATGAGAAACTGGGGTTTGGCTACTGTCACATTAAAAAAAAAAAAAAAGTTGTATAAAAGTTATAAATGTGTATAAAAAAGTTATAAATGAGCATATAAAAGTCATAAATATATAAAAGTTGTAAATGGTGTACAACTTTTATTTACTCATTTATAACTTTTATACAGCTTTTATGTTTAATGTATCTGTATATCAGGTGTAAGAAATTGAAAGAATGCATTAAACTTTTTATTCAAAAAGTTACGTTCCAAACTATCTATATAAGGAGGGTGTTATCATATTTCAATCCATGCACGCCAAGCCACAAGCATATATGCTAAGCTGAAGTTATAACTTCAGGGCGCGTTTAGGAAGGGGGACAAAGCCTGGATTGGACTATGTTTTGAGATTAATTGTCCAATCCTTTGTTTGGTTTCTTGAGAAGAGATTGAGACTGGACTATTGTTAGTCTTAATAGTACCAATCTCATTGGACAACTAGTCTCATGTGGAACCATAGGACTCAATAGTCCTAAGCTTTTATAAATTTTTTTATTTTTATTATAATTTATAATATTATAATTAAAATATAATATAATAATAAATAAAAATAAAAATTATTTTAAATAATATTAAAAATGCTTAATTCTTAATAAAAGAGTAATATTTAACAACTTTTTGATAAATAAAATTTTTAGCTATATTTAAATATTTAATTGTGATTTAATAAATAAAATTTTTATTATAAATATTTTATTTTCCATAATATTACAAATTTTTTTATTATAATTGACAATATTATAATAAAAATATAATATAATAATAAATAAAAATAAAATATTATTAAATAATATTTAAAATACTTAATTTTTCATAAAATAGTAATATTTAATAATTTTTTAAATAAATATAATTTCTAACAATATTTAAATATTTAATAATGATGTTTTAAAATTTTTTTATAAATATTTTATTTTCCATTATAATACAATTTTTATTTTTATAATAATTCATAAAATTATAATTAAAATGTAACATAATAATAAATAAAAATTAAATGTTATTAAATTCATAATAAATGACATTAAAAATACCTACTTTTACATAAAAGAGTAATATTTAATAATTTTCAAATAAATATAATTTTAAATATAGTTAAATATTTAAGTATGATGTAATAAAAATATTTTTTATTATAAATATTTTATTTTCCATTATATTACAAATTTTTATTTTTATTATAATTCATAATATTATAGTTGAAATATAATAAATAATAAACAAAAATATAATATTATTAAATTCATATTAAATAATATTAAAAATCTTACTTTTTCATAAAATAGTGATATTTAATAATTTTTAAATAAATATACTTTTTAAATATATTTAAATATTTAATTAACTATAAATATAATGTAATAATAAATTAAACTTGAATAAAATTAAATTAGTTTATATTTAAAAATAGATGTTTTAAATGTTTATAATATACTAATTTAGTGCAGTCCCATACTACACCAAACATAACATAGCACTATATTTAATTCAGTTCAATCTAGTCCAATTCCAATAATCCAAATCCCAATATAATTCAAGTCCAGTCCAGTCCGGACTCTCAAACGTGCCCTCAAAGAACCAAGCATTAAGCAGTCTACTTTTGTCATAAAAGCTTCACTCTCTGAGAGCCAGAGTAAGAGGTTAATTAGCTAGTCTTAGCACAAACTTTCAGCTCATGATGAAATTTTCTGGAAATTTGATCGAGTTTCTTTTTATCTTAAAACAACCAAATTCAAAACCCTCAATAATTGTCTCATTTTTGCACCTTGTGATGGGGGAACTGCAAACTGGCTTCATTAATGTTGGATTAATCATATCCTAGCTAGCATAGCTATGGCCAGATTCCTTTAAACCCCATGTTCTCAAACATATAAATTAATCTCCTTACACACCCACACGCACACCCACACCCACACCCACACCCACACCCACACCCAACACCACCACACCCCACACCAACACCGCCACCACAACACCACCGCCACCGCCGCCGCGCCCCCTCCCGCGCCCCCCCCTCCCCCCAACGAAAAAAAAAACCCCAAACCCCAAAAAACAAAAACCTAAACCCCCCAAAAAAAAAATCTAGATATTTAATTGAGACATGTCACCCAAGCATCCGAGATCGAGATCATGATTGGCGGTACCTAAGAAAGAAAAATGGTCTGTATAATTAAATAGAGATAATTCTAATTTGTCCCCTGAGGTTAGGCCTAAAAAAAATTGAGGACATCAGTTTTCTGAAATCTAGAATGCCCCTGATGTTACTGTAGCACCGTTAGATTTAACGGAAAATGTATTAAACCGTTAGATTTAACGGAAAATGTATTGAATAATAACTTAATGCTAATATTAGATTTAACAAAAAATGTATTAAATAATAACTTAACGCTAATAAACAGTAAAATAGACTATAATACCCTTTTCTAAATGGTTTCTAAAGCGTTAAGTTACTATTTAATACATTTTTTGTAAAATCTAACGGTGATACAGTAACCTCAGGGGATAATTTTAAGTTTCAGAAAACTGAGATTCTCAATTTTCTTTTGGCCTAATAGAATTAACCCAATTAAATAAGATGAGAAAAGGCCTAATCAATTCAATCAGTTTTCTTTCACTTCTTTAGTCACTCTTTACGACCAAATACATATAGAATATGAAAAGCTTTTGTAAAGGCCAGTTGGCACACGTGTGCTACTAATCATGTTTAGCACCAAGCCCACTTCAAAGCAATCATTCTCTCCATCTCGGACTTTCCCAACAATCCATAACACTAACATCAACAAATAACAATTCACAAACCCAATTTTTTCTCTTTAAAAAAGAAATCCCTTAATGGAAAAATAAAGAAAAATTGTTACAATTTCTTTTTTGTTGGTTTATTTTATGGGTAATTTATATTAATATTATGCTGATGTCTTCATGATCAATCAGTGTAAATGGGTCTTTAGGATATACAAAGCAGAACGTGGGCCACCCCGCTCGTGTGATCATGAGAGTCTGGGCCCATAATACTCCTGTCGAGCCCACAGAACCCAGGAGCTGGCTACAGTAGAACGCGGTTATCACCCAGCGGTGACATAGAAATGTCACCAACCAATGAAGGTAAAGGCAGACCCATCAAGAAAAAGAGCATGATTTCTTAAATCTATGTCTAATATGACTAGTATGCCATCGCATTCCTAAGCTAGGTCCGGGGTGACTCAATTATTGCTCATAAGTTATTAAAAGGAACATAACAAGGAGAAAGCAACAGAGCACTTCCTTTATCTATTTATAGACTCTGAAATTCGTCCACTGCTGCCACAAGTTCATTGCCAAGAAGGCTGTAACAATGGCTTCAGAGAAGGTTGAGACTGTCATAGCAGGAAACTACATTGAAATGGAAAGGGAAGGAGAAGATTCAAAGCCTGCTAAGAGCAAATTATCAACCTTTTTTTGGCATGGTGGCTCGGTCTATGATGCATGGTTCAGCTGTGCTTCTAACCAGGCATATATGCACTTGTTCATGAAAATTAACTAGTTTATTTTTTATTTTTTTACTTTTTTATTCTTTTGTAACGCTGTTGTGTGTTTTTGCAGGTTGCGCAAGTGCTTCTCACACTGCCATATTCATTTTCGCAACTTGGGATGTTATCTGGGGTGCTTTTCCAGTTGTTTTATGGGCTGATGGGAAGCTGGACTGCATACCTTATAAGTATACTTTATGTTGAGTACAGAACCAGAAAGGAGAGAGAAAAAGTTGATTTCAGGAATCATGTCATTCAGGTAATGCCCTTTTATATATCTTTTTATATATAGTTCATGCATCTAGCTATAATAATGAACTGGGTATGTGTGGTATTGCATAAAAGTAAAAGAACTACTGGAAAGTTACTAACTATTGTCATTTTCCTTTTGCTATTCTGTTGCAGTGGTTTGAGGTTCTGGATGGATTATTGGGGAAACACTGGAGGAATATAGGGCTCTTTTTCAACTGTACTTTTCTCCTATTCGGATCTGTAATTCAGTTAATTGCCTGTGCAAGGTACGTACTTCATTATCTATAGATTATGTTCTTCAAGTTGGTTGCATTAATTGATTATTAAATGACTAATATTTTGTTCGAATCTTCATCACTATTGTTGCAGCAACATCTACTACATAAACGACAATCTTGACAAGAGAACTTGGACCTACATCTTTGGAGCGTGTTGTGCAACAACTGTGTTCGTTCCTTCATTCCATAACTACAGAATCTGGTCATTTGCAGGCCTTATAATGACTACTTACACTGCATGGTATCTAACTGTTGCTTCCCTAATTCATGGACAGGTAAGGATATGTTAATATTATAAGGCTTTTTTTAACATAGTTCATTAAAATAATTGAATTCGAATTCCATATTTGGCATAAATCAGTTTCAAGTATAATAGCAGTAACAAACAAAGTGTTTTCATATCTTCATTATTTTGTGTATTTTGAAGGTTGAAGAAGTGAAGCACTCAGGCCCAACCAAGATGGTTCTCTACTTTACTGGAGCTACTAACATTCTTTACACCTTTGGTGGACATGCTGTCACAGTGTGAGGATTCAATTAATTTTTATAATTATCAAATTAAATATGGACAGATTGACGTTTAAACTATACCCGATCGCAAATATTCTAATATCAATTAAATATTGTATAGTGAGATCATGCATGCAATGTGGAAGCCACAGAAATTCAAGCTAGTATACTTGATGGCAACTCTTTATGTGTTAACCCTGACGTTACCATCTGCTTCTGCTGTATATTGGGCTTTTGGAGACATGCTTCTCACCCATGCCAATGCTTTCGCGTTGCTCCCAAGGACTGGATTCAGAGATACTGCTGTCATACTCATGCTTATTCATCAGGTCATCACAGAATTGTTGTTGATAATTATACAGACACTAATGAGAACTTTAATTATTGATTTGACTTGGTTGGTTTAGAATGAATTCTAAAGTAGTTTGCATGAACATGTTTGGACTGTTTGCAGTTTATAACATTTGGATTTGCATGTACTCCTCTATACTTTGTGTGGGAGAAATTCATTGGAGTGCACAAAACCAAGAGCCTCTTCAAGAGGGCACTGGCTAGACTTCCTGTGGTGATCCCAATATGGTTCCTAGCCATCATTTTCCCTTTCTTTGGCCCTATCAACTCTACTGTTGGATCTCTTCTTGTCAGCTTCACTGTTTACATCATTCCCGCATTAGCACATATGATAACTTTTGCTTCTGCTGCAGCTCGAGAGGTGATCAGGCATCCAAATTCATTAATTTTCTCTCAAGAAGCCATTCTAATCACTATTTAGAGCTTATATTTTGTTGTTAGTGTTTACTTATATAGATTTTAATTCATCTCTACCCTTTATTTTGTTCCTAACAGAATGCAGTAGAGAGACCACCAAAGTTCCTCGGAGGTTGGGCAGGCCTGTACTCCGTGAACACCTTTGTGGTGATTTGGGTTCTGGTTGTGGGATTTGGTTTCGGAGGATGGGCAAGCATGCTCAATTTCATACAACAAGTTGATACATTCGGCTTATTCACTAAGTGCTATCAGTGCCCACCTCACAAGGCTTGAGGAATTAAAAAAGAGAAAAAAAAATCCTACTTTTTAAATTGTTAACAGGTTAAAATACATATGTACTAAGTGTGTAAAGCGATTGTCATTGGTAACTTTTTTTTTTTATCTTTTTATTTTTGAAGAGAGCTATTGTTGATGGTTTTGATATAAGGTGCGATGGCAATCATGGCCACCCCTATACGGACCTAGAGTTGTAACTTGTGTGTTGATTAATCTCTTTATATAAGAAATGCAAGAGAATTCCCTTTGTTTTTGGTGGGATTAATACTTTAATATCTCACTTAATTTCCCTTCTAGCACTATTCGTCAAAGTTGTTCTTTGATCTCCATTTCATGAGAAAGAAATAGTACTCTTCTGTATGATTATGTGGATGGCAAGTTACACCAAGCCCACCAAGCTTTTACAACAAAATTTCCTTTTAGTAGCCTATGTCAGGGAACATTTATATATCATTTGATAATAATAGGTTGGATAAACACAAAATACTTTTAACAAAGACTAGATTTCTCTGGATATTTCGAAACTTTTTATTTGAAGTATTATTTGAAAACATTCAAATACATGGTAATGGAATATCAACCTGAAAATGCCAAACCGAAAATGCCGATGTATAAATGCATGCATGACTTTAGCACCAAAGAGAAGAGAAATTGACGATAAAAACAAGTGTGGCATCAATAGCTAGGCGTTGCTGTGTAATGTGGGCAGCTGTACATGTCGGCCGCAAAGCCTGTCGCGGTCCTAGTAATGTATATACTAGAGCCTAATTTGATGGCATTTCAAATGCTTTTTTCGGTTTCTTATCGGTCATCACATAACTCAAACTGGACACTTGCCTAATTTGATGTGTTCTCTTTGTTCCCGTCTTAAAACGACAAAAAAAAAAAATGTTCATTTCGGTCTTGAGACTTCAACCTTTTAGCTCTTTGGCTCAAATCTCCCAATAGAAGGTATATAAATTATTGAGGTTACCCATCAGAGAGGGAGAAAGCTAGGACTTAAAAGGCATTTCAGGACCCAATAGCGAGTGTAATTGACATGCCCAAATCATTAATGAAGGTGAGTTCAGATAATAAACACATGATAACTTAATTTTCCAGATCACCAAAATAAACAAATAAATAAAAGTATAATAAACTTGGATGTAATTAAGAAATTTGAAGGGTCAATTTATGGGTTGTGATCTTCATCTTATAAGCAAAGCAGGGCGGGGCCGTCCCCTCTATAGGTGAATCAAGAGTCATAAAAGTGAAAAGTAATATCAAAAATATATGGGGGGCCTGGAGGCATGATCGTGGTGTGCTTATTATGACTTGCAATCTTCCTCTCGCTAGCTAAAGTGACTTTGATTCTGAAAAGAGAATGGCCACAACATGGAGAAAAGCTACAAAGGCAATCAATACTTGATGCCCACTACTCACCGCTTCAAAGCCTTTTGCAACTCAAAAGCAATATTCCCTTTTCTAGACCTAACAGCCACGGCCTAACCCCCTAACCAAACTCACAGAAAAAGAGCAACTTCCATGGAAGAGAAGATAATAAAGAGAAAGTGAAAGTGAAAGTGAAAGGGCAGATCCACAGCTATGGTTGGTGTGAAACAGATCAGACTCATTGGAATACTGCTGTGAAGTTGGTTTGACCAACCATGGTCAGCTAATCAAGTGGCAGGTGGTGGGGTTGATTTACATGATCAGTTGCTTTTGGGACCATAACATTTACATTTTCTCAAGTAGTTTCCAAGATAAGGACTGCCTTGCCTTGTGCCTCAGCCTGGTCAGTGTCATGGAATGTTTTCAATTATTTCTTCTTTTCCTCAAAGATCATTGAATCTGGCTAATCCATTGGGGAAAAAAAAGGGGAGATAATGCTTTTGACCAATTGCTGAACCTCCAAGATTAATAGGGATACAAAAATCTTTTATTTGGTTTTTAAGCAAAAATTGGAGATTATGTTTTTATGTTTTGTTTTAAAATCAGTTTATGCTTATCTTGTTCTAGAAAAATCTGCAAAAGAAAATAAATAATTATAAAAGTTTTTTATTGAGGGAATTTAAAAAAAAAAACATAGCGAAGATCATAAAAGTAATTTCAAAACCAATCAAATTTTTAAAAAATTTAGATATTATATAAGAATTTGACATATCCATAAGTTAGCAGACATTGTTTTTGATAAACAAGTGTTAAAAGACTACAACTCCATAGCCCAAAAAACATTGTCCAGTTTTAATTTTTTTAAGTGTAATTATTTTTTAAATTACCATCTTAAGTTTTATTATTTTTTAGAAATACCCTATTTATTTATCATGGTTTTATGCAAAATACGATTAGAGATTCATCATTAAAATTAAAAAAGAAAATTATGGTACAACATTTTCTCACCAGGAAGGTACTCTTTTTGTATGAAAACAAAGAAATGAATCCCACCACCTAATACCAAGTAGCACCACAAAAGACCTATCCAAGGTCATAACTCGCTGTATTGTATCGATTTAAATTTATGTTGCAATCTTGTCAAACCGGAATCAAATCTTCATAAAGATTCATGCTAAGATCAATAGTCTGGATAAGGCACACGTGTGTGGGTCCTATTGTCATGTCACCTTACAGTACACAGTCTGACACGCAGTCATCACTAGTTGGACTCTTCTGGTATCGCCTTTTATTCATCTTATGAGCATCATTGTGCATTGCCAAAAGGCGACATTATCTGTCACATGCTTCCCTTCCCCTCGTGATTAGTATTTGCTTACTGCTTAGCTTCTATTAACCTCAATTTCTTTACTAATCCCAAGTTTTAGTTGATTTCTCCAATCCCTTGAAACCAATTGAGTTGCAGACTTTAATTGTATTTAGAAGATAAATTATAAGTGATTTTCAGAAGTAATTGTTTGAACTCTCGATTGAGAAAATATATTATATAACGAGTTAGGGATTCAGCATATACAAGATAGTTTTGTGCTCCACATGATATCTATGAGAGATGGTTTGTCCGGTGAATGGTTCACAAATTTGAAGGCGAGACGGTCCAAAGAGAAACCTTCACAGGCTCTACCTGTAGGCACTATATGCTGAGATATTAGAGAATGAAGGGCCCTTAATATTGACCTGGCTTGTTTATTCTCATCAAACAATTATGGAAATTTTCATTTTTCTTTAGATATTTATTGTCTGTCTCTTCGTATTATTTAGCCAAATCACAATCTGAGTCTGACCACAAAGTTTGACGTGATATAATGTCTTCCTGTGAAGACCGACTACATTCCAACTAGCTAAACGCCACCAGCCTGCCTGGCCCATAATATACCTCAAATTTTCTGCTAGCTCTTTTTCTCTCTCTCTCTCTGACCATTGAATCCAAATAAAGATGCAGGAGAGAGAGAGAGTTAACCTTGAAGAGGACCGGGGAAGAGATAATGTTGGTCAAACTGTCTAAGCCTCCATGGAAGTTTCTTATAAGGAAAAGGCTGCCAAGCTATTTTTAAATATGCTGAAATTTCTGTATCGTTCCTGAAATACTTTTCCAGGTGCTTGGAGTGTCACAAATTTAAGGCCATTATTTAAGTAATTGCAAACAGTATCAATCGGAAGTCTTTCTGGTACATCTGAAAAGTTGGTAAATCATCGGCGTTGTTGGGCCAACACTACTACCATCATGGTAATTTTAATATGGTAACAGTGCCTGCACTATTTCACTCATTTTAGTGCCCTGAGCAATCTGAACCTTATGTATAGGCAAAGTACTAGGAAAAAGTGCTTTTACATCAGCATGCCGTAAGAGTTGGATCATCCTGAATTGAATTGAGTGCAGGCGTATGTGCTACCCCATTACACATTGATGGTGGAACATCTACTACATAAATATGGGCTTGCTCATTTCCTTCTGCCCTGACATTGGCATTAAAAAATTACCTCAATCTAAACCAAAATGTCCCAGCAAAATCACTTGACCGTTCTGATACAATAAACGAACGAGCAAAATCCGTAAACTATCCACATACAGTGTGAAGCTCGTTTCTCCTAAATTTTTTATGAGGCAACTTTTATGATGAACCAACCCAGTCTCATCAGGAAAAATATCAATCATACCTTAACAATGATTAAAATGAGGAAAGAAAAGGACCTATGGCATTGTTGCAATTCCTCGATAAAAAATTTGGCAGCTATTATGGCGAACGAGTTGAAACATGGCTCTCAAACGTGCAAGTAAATGACGAAGCTAACTCATACTATTGTAATCCACATTCACAAAATATAAATTAAAAAAAAAAATCACACTCATGCAACAGCACGATGGAAAAGGGAATACACAAACTGTCAAGTTAAGCCAATGTATGCAAACACAAATGTAAGAAACTTGACTAACGGTTAAATTGTCAATACATGAGAAATAGAAGAAACATTAACTTTCCTGAGGAAGGTTACAGAATTCAAATTCAACCTCAGAGAGACAAACATATAATAGCATTAATGCGGTGAGCTGATACTAATCCTACAGTCAAAGTAGGATAGATTTTTAAAAGAAATATTGGGTTCTATCATTCCCAAGCTCTACATTTCAATACAAAAGACAAGAAATTAGGCACTCTGCCAACACATCATCTAAGAACTAGTGAACCGTATATTTGGATAGCTACGAATGCAAAAACTGTCTCTTAAATTATTTTTGTTTGTTGCAATTTCACCTCAGAAAGAATTCATTGGGGAAATGGCAGGTAAAAGGATTATTCTTACCCAAAGATTGTTATAATTGCTCACCCAAGAAAACAAACAAAACAGAGTTAAAGCTAGAAAATCTTCCAACAGCAAATAATAGAAAACTCAGTCATAATGTAGCAACGCCCAGAAAAATAGTGTCATTCAAGATTAAACGAAATGTTTTCTAATCAAACAAAAGAATCAACCCCACCATGTCAGTTAACATGAATTCTGTAAAACATTATAATAAATATCAGTAAAATCTTTTGTCTAAATAGGTTCTATTATCAGCATCTTACTTACCATCGCAGATTAAGATAAAAAGTGAGCTCTCTGCTAACAGAAGCAAATTCCACAGTGATCCATATCACCAGAAAATAAAGCCTCAATTTTCACCCGACAAAGCAGTACAGACATAATAAACAGAAATCAATAAACATATCATCATTGAAATATTATATTAGAGATGCACTTCAAAACCTGGGTTTAGCTTGTGGCACAAGATACCAAAGATTTGACAACTATATTAGTATAAGATGTGTGAACATAGGAAACCTTTCTTTCAGGTTGAAAGACCCAAGTAATACCAGCAATGCTCTGTTTATGAATTTCGGTAAGATATAATAGCTAAATTCAGTTACGCTCTTTTAAGCAAAATTGCTCACAGATGTGCTTTACCTCACATCTGTTCAATCAAAGCATCACAAGCTCTTTTAGAATGTACCAAAAAAATAATAGTAAGAAAGTAGAGGATTAAATAAGTGCAAGTTCTTATATTTCAAATTCATCACCACTTCATTCCCTTGAGTTGACACACAAAACGACAGAGAACGAACTTAAACAACCATCATTTGGTGTTTGACATTTTCACCGTTACAAGTTTAACAATCATAGGAGTAGCTATTCCACCATGTAAAAGGCCTTTCAAGGACACATTATCTATAGCTATACATGGCTAATAATAACAGTTATCTTCTCACATCATTATGGAGCTATTAGACCATTACATGTAATCTTTTTTCTGTTTTGCTAAACTATCATCTCAGGAGAAAGGGACTATTAGGATGAAACCAAAAGATAAACCCATGGGCAGCACCGCAGTGTTAGATCAAATGAAAAGGAAATGTAATATTAATCCACCAATTGCCAACCTCTCATCAGACTAAACATGGATAAGGTTTACAAAAATTGAAGGCCCACCAGACATGTATAACTTGGTCCTAGTTCCTTGTAAGAAAAGATGGATAAGATGAGTCTACATATACGATGCGGCGCTTTGTCTGGCCACCAAATTGCCGATGGCAATTGACATAAAAGACTAGGGAAAAAAAAAAAAAACTCTATATAAGACTTAAAATCTAACCATGTCCTCATAAATAAGCATTTTCTGAAGAGATACTTTAAAGATTCACCATTAAAAAAAAAAAAAAAAGTTAACAATTTTGTCCACATATAAATAAACAAAATCCATTTATAATGAGACGTCCAAAATACGAAGATTGCAAGAACCAAGTTCACCACTTCACCTCTCTTTCAAGGACCATAAGAAAGGCAATAAAACGAAATTCTACAAAGTAGAAACTCAAACATTGAAATTAAAAAGATAAGTTAAAAGTTTCAAACAAGTAAACACGCAGAAAATTAACATAACTAGCAAAATAAGCAACAATAAATGCTATGGACTTCGATTTCATATTGACCAACAAGTAAAAGAAACTCGATTTGTGAGAAAACAATGATAACTTAACCCAAAATGAAAAAAAAAAAAATCACCCACATGACCAAATTCTCATCGTAACATAATTAAACCAAGAACAAAACCGAAACAATTGCCATCATCTCTGTCTCTGCAACAAACCAATAAATAATTCTCACTCATTTCTGTTCATTATTCGGACATTCCCTCGCAAAATGCCCTTCCTCCCCACAATTATAACAACCTCCTCCTCCTCCTCCTCTCCCGCCGCCGTATCCCCGACCACCACCATTACCACCTCTGTAACAATCCCTGGCTAAATGCCCCATTCTTCCACAATTAAAGCACGCGCCGCCGCCACTGAAGCCCCCAAACCGACCTCCTCTCCCACCTCTTCCATACCCACCACCTCTTCCCCTTCCACCAAATCCGCCACCTCTCCCGCCGCCTCTTTCTCCGCGATTTCCAGATTGACGGGATCTGGACACAGCCGCCACGTCAACAGCCTTAGAACGGCCATCCTCCCCGAAATCTATGGCGAATTCCACTGGTTGGCCTTCGGATAGAGTCCTGAAACCCTCGGATCGGATGGAGGTCTGGTGGACAAAAAGGTCCTCCTCGCCGTTAGCGGGGGCGATGAATCCGAAGCCTTTCTGTGCACTGAACCATTTCACCACGCCAGTGGATCGCTTGGTCTCAGCCATTGACTAGAAGGTTCTAGAAGAGCAGTTATCGTCTTTTCTAGAACGTTCTAGTAGGCTCGGTTCAAGCTTCGTCAATGGCCGAGCTTAGACTAGACTATAGTGATGAGTGAAGAAGATCCAGTTAGCGTGACTTTGTGTCGGAACTAAGCTACTTTGATCTTTTGTTAGTTGCGCGGGGACCAAACCGCTAAGAGATCGGACGGTGGAGAGTTCGTAATGGGAAGTATTGGATTGTATCCTACGGTTCATAGATTTTGTTGATTTATCCGTCTCCAGGTTGACTTTTTTTTGTTGATGAAATGCTGTACCGCCGCGAACCACGTGGCGGGTTTATCCATTTGCAAATATTTTTTTTTTCAGATATATTATCCGAATTTTAGTATATTTTCCATAATGCTAAAAATATTAATGAATCATTTATCTTAAATTAAAATGAAAATATGACAAATTTTGTATTTAGGGGCCACACCATATCTCACTGTAAAATTAATTAAAATCTTAAGAAATTGATATAAATATCAACTCTTAGTTTGGTATATATGGTATGAAAAAGTAATGAGTCTGTTTATTGTGATAACCATCGTTCGACTTCGATTAGTGCAAAGAAACGATTATGGATATTGTAACGTGGCTTATGCAGTATAATTAACTGTTGAGTTCATCGGAGATGCCTTATTCTTACTCATATGTTTCAACTATTTTATGGGCTAGGACATATTCCAGGGCCCAAATTGAGTTGCCGAGAAACTAATGGGCCAAGGGACATTTAAATTAGCAATTGAATCGCCCCTTGTTTCAAACTGATCAAGCAAACTTCCAAACGGAAACGTAATTTTTTGCATATTAATTATGCCATTATTCTTTTGTTCCACAACTATTATTTTTTTTTTTTTTGAAGTTACATCAAATTTTATGGAATCACAACAAATGTGATTTAACGTGTGGGCAGGATAAGTTTCAAATTCTCGGGTAATTATTATTTTGAAAATGTTCAATAATTATTCTCGAATTTTAACTTAATTCTAAATAGACAATAACTATGCATTTCTAATCGATCACATAATTGAAGTTGTTCATTTTTTATCGATCATACTCTTGAAAATGATTATTTAAAATATTAAAATAATGATTTGAAGATATCTTTAAAGATCTAATTGATGAAAAACACGTAATCATTCTTTGCTTAAAATTAAGTCAAAACTTGAGAATGCTTAAATAATTATTCATTTTAAAAAATTTTTATTTAACCAAAAAGGAGTTTCTAACTATAGACTTTATTGTTCACACACAATTAATTAATGAGTCAATTTTATTCGTTACCCTCATAGTTTGCTTTAATAAAGTTATAAAAGTCAATTTTTATTAATAGAATTTATTTAAATCACTTATTAAAAAAATTGTAGAACAGATTATTTCTTTGAGAAAATTGAGAAAATAGACAAAATTAGGGGCTCTCGATGAAAAATAGACACATCCTGAAAAATTTTCATGCCATAGACACTTACTTGATAAAAAGACCCAATTACCCTTATGTATTCAATTTTTTCCAAAGCCTTATTTTTCTCTCTTCAGACGACCAAAGAAGACACTCGATACTCGAAAATAACCTGTCGAGTCTTGTCGAGTCATGTAATGTCGAGTGTCGAGTGTTTGTCGAGTAGTGAATGTCAAGTGTCGAGTGATGAATGTCAAGTGTCGAGTGGTGAATGTCGAGTGTTTGTCGAGTTATGTAATGTCGAGTGTCGAGTGTTTGTCGAGTGGTGAATGTCAAGTGTCGAGTATTTGTCGAGTGATGAATGTCGAGTGTCGAGTATTTGTCGAGTGGTGAATGTCGAGTGTCGAGTGTTTGTCGAGTGGTGAAATGTCGAGTGTCGAGTGGTGAAATGTATTGTGTCGAGTGGTGAAATATGTAGTGTCGAGTGTGGAATATTTGTCGAGTGTCGAACGCGCAAGTCTTCGCGCGATATATAGCTCTAAATATATTAATTTTTTTTAGTCCCCATAGTTTGTAATTTGATAATTTCATCCCTGAAAAGAGTTGTGCCTGATACAAGTAATTACTTTCAAAGGGTATCTGAGTCTTTTTGTCAATAAAGTGTCTTTGGCATAAAAATTTTTCAAGATATGTCCATTTTTCAGTGAGACCCCTTAATTTTGTCTATTTTCTCAATTTTCCCTATTTCTTTTAACAAATTTTATCAAACCATTTTCTCTTTTCCATCAATAAATAAGTTTGACGAAATTTCTTAACACAAGTATCTCTATAACTTTTGAAAAGTTACGAAATAACTTTATGATATTTCTAGAAATTACAAACAACTCAATTAAATTACTATTAATTAATTGGCAATCATTATTTCTTTATCTTCGAGTGAAGGAGAGAAATGGGCAACCACACATTTGCATGTGTTGACAGACATGGAATTCCTTATCCTCCATGTGAATGTAATCCTTTTTTTTTTTTTGGTCATCCGTGAGGCTTCCAACTCGTGTGAATATCAGCTAAAGCAAAGCAACGCCTTTAGTTTATATTCATTGACTTTAATTTCACTGGTTTTAAGTAAAGATACCAAGAGATCATGAAATGACGAAACGATGGGCCTGCCTCTATTTATGCATGGTTCAGCTTCTACCTTCTCCGGCTGTCATACAAGTAGCTATCAAACAAATTAATAATATGCTTTCCGCTTCCCTTCTCATCAATCTCAACCTTTATATTCGCAATCTCAAATTTTCTTTGACACTTGCTATTTGTACAATATATTCTGTCTACTTTGGAACAACATTTAAAATGCATGACAAACATACTAATCAAGGCCATAGGAGCCGATAAGCTTTTTGTTAATTCATCTATTATGCGTCTTTTTATATTATATGCATAATTTGTAACATAAAAAAGTATAACAGTAAAGTTCATAAAAAATAATATGAAAATATTATTTATACCATCTTAATATATACGTTTGAGATTTATAAATACATTGATAATAATGTTATGTTTATAAGATCAAGATAAGAAGTTTATATCTTAAACCGTTACGACAATAAATGAATAGAATAATGAATATAAAAAAAATTAATATAATTTGATGACTAATAAAGTATTAATTGAATAGTATTATATTAATTTCATATAAATTTGATATAAAAATTTAATTTATAAATATAATATTATCCAAACAAGTGAAAAAAAAAAGGAATAACACGAAACAATGACTTTAATTATAGTTGTGGGCTCGGTGGATAATTAACTTATGCACGAAAAGGTAATAATTGTTGCCCAAGAAACCAAAGTTTGACTGGGTTTCCCCCTTTTAAATTTTTAGCACTATTTTATCGGTCCAAGTCTCATGCAACCGACGAAGCCTACTCTTAGAAAAATTAATTTAATGGATTATCTATTAACATTAACATTAACATGCAACAAGTGGTTTCACGCGTGAAATTAAATGCATCTCGTGTTGAGTAACATTCACGGACGCCAAGGCATTAACGCAAGTTGCTGTTATAGGTTTTAAGCCACCCTTATTAATTTCTTCAAGAAATCAACAGCACACATTATACAAAGTCAAGAAATAATGAAAACTTCCTCACTTCTCTCATATCTATTTCTTCGTTGCCGCGCATCTGTAAAAAAATCTAAAAAATTGGATTTTGGATTTTTTTTAAACCTCGCAAATCTGTATCCGCCGAGTTTGATGGTGGAAGTGGACTGACTAATCTTCACTCATCGCTCGCGCTCGTTCTATTTGAGCCGCCTAACTAATAATTGGTTACAAAAAGGTCGCTACGTACTGAATTCGAAAACAACAACGACCCTCAAAATATTAACAGTAAGTCATCAAAGTTAACAGTAAAGGGTATAATTGACTTTCTTTTTTCTTTTCTAAGTTTTTTCTTCCCCTGAACTGACCAAAACCTTTAATAATCACAGTGCCCCTCTCAACAGACACTGAAGCATTGCGCTGCCGGTTCTTTGCCGTCACGGCGTCACCGGCTGAATGGGAACTTGGAATTGCCGGTGCTGCTCATTTTATTTTATTTTGCTTCCCTTTTTGTCAAACAACTCTCTTGTATTATGGCTACCAGAGATTGTATTTGGTTTTTGGGTAATTTCGGAGAGGTTTTTCTTGAGTTTGAGCTTGGGTTTACTTCATTTGTCGAATGGCAGAGGAGATGCACAGCATCTGGAGCCGCCTTGGACGGTGGTGGGAGGCGCGTGAGACTGACACTTGTTTTGTTTTTTCAGTCTTGAGTTGTTTTCGGGTTTTTGACTTGTTTCAAATCCAAGGCAATGATGATTTTTCATTTTGCAAAATTTTAATGCATATGCTTCAGAGATGTAAAATTTCTTTTGACGGTAGAGAGGTGGCTGCATCAAGAATTTGACGATGACGTTCATGATTTTAAGTTTTTGTTTCGTCAATTTTTTCATCTTTTCCGCTGGTTGTTCTTCCTCCTTCATTGAAGGGTCTTTCTTTTGCATTGTTTTTTATTTCTATTGAACTGAATGTCTTAGATTGATTTATTGTTGTGTTATTTTTCCTTTTTTATTGTCTTTAAATCCGAAATCATTTTAAACTTACAAAATTAAATATGTATACATTTCTTAAAATAAGGGCAAAATAGGTATTTCATTTGTCAAAGTCAGTAAGCCATTCACGGAGTCTAATTTTTGGGGGGTGGTTGTTAGTTTCGACTTCAGAAATGCGGTGACACTTATGCCAATTACTTGGGGGCTCATTGTTCGTGTCGCTTTTACTTTGGGTCTGTAAAGTTAGTCCAACATTAAAATTACAATCCAAGTTTGTTACTCATACCGGTAGGACCCACTCAGAGTCAAACTCGGAGATTACACTTGGTAGAGCGACACGCGTCAAGAAGTACATTGCCTTCACACTTCGACTTCCTGGTTCCCCCTCACCTCTTCTATTAATTCAGCATAACGTAAACAACAGCTGGCGCTGGCCCAAAATGGCCCGATACGGCTCGCTCTAGCTCACACGTTTCCCCTCTTCAGTTTCTCGTAAACACAAGCACAAGCACAAACCACCTCTCCCGCCTCCGCAAACATATTATTTTGCCAACAAGAGGCCGAGAGGCCCTTTCTTCGCTTCCTCAAGTCTCAGATCCGCTTTTCAGGTGGCCGCACTCCAGCTCCTCCGACGTGGACGAGTCACGGTTGGTGTTTCGCCACATGTCATTTATGTTTTACGAAGCTTTTTGCGAGTAAACTTTAGTTAGCTAATTTGACTTGGCTTTGTTTGTTTGGTAGCCGGAGCTAGCTTTTCGTGGTGTTTGATGATTAGGCTTTAATTGGTTGTTTGTTGGCTTACTGTTGAATGATTTGGCTAGCACGTTCAATTATTCATTATTGAATACGAAAAGCTACAGAAAAGGTTCCTCGTTGGCTTTTCAGAAGCTTTAGCTACTTCAAATCAGATTTAAGTGGACCGTCTATTTTATACTATTATCTTTCCTTTTTGTGGCTTCTGTTCTTTTAGTGGAGGGCAAATCAATCCCTAAAAGAAAGCTAGAAAAAAAAGTGATTTTATGTTTAACAGTAGTTATAATCTTTCAATAAAAAAAGAGGTGATTTTATGTTCTGCCTACATATTTATTAACAGTAAAATTATATTTACAAACTCAATTATATAAATTGATATAACATAGAACAATTGAAAGATTGAATTTAAAAAATTAATTACTAATTAAGATAGATGATATGATAATTATATAATAATATCATGTTGATTTGTATGATTGAGATTATAAGAAGTGTTTTTAAGAGTAAACTAAATTTTTATTAAAAAATTTTATTAATTAAAACAAGCTCCTATGTAAAATTTCATGAAATTTTATTAATTAATATTTCTGGAAATGGGGACAGTTTGGACTTTGGAAAGAGGTTGAACATGGGCTCGTCTTGCTAAGGATATTTTATACAATTATTTAGATCGGTTTTTCCAAGTTATAGTAAGATATTATTTGATCTTATAATGCATGTTCTTAGAATATAACTGTAATTTTTTATTGCATATTAATTTTTGAACCTAGAGTTGGCGGTCATGTCAGTGGTCCGGCTAATGCTTTAAAAATGATTATGGTACTTCATTATTTGATTTATCTCCTTTTTTTTTTTCAGTTTTGTTTTGTGATATTGAGAGAAAAATAATCGGTTACGTGGTCCAAGTCTAAATCAAGATGTGAGTAATCACCTTTTATCCCATGCATAAATTTTAATAAATCAATTATTACTACAATTGCAACTTTATTAGCTTAACAAGGTTCTTCGTATCTTCTATTTTACTTGCTATTCATGTTTTCCTCCTTTTCACTGTTTTCATTTCTCTGTGGCTAGTGTTTTTAGTCATATTTGATTGATGAAAAGTCAGTATTGAAAGATGTCTAAGTGTTGGAAGTGCCGACAAGTTTGAGCTAATTATTGAATCACTGATTGCTTTATGGCTAAAGAGTTAAGTGAGTCTACCTCTACAGTGTTCAGAAATGGCTTGTAGCTGCACTATGTATATCAACCTTCTCCTTTAGTATAGTACAAACTTATTTGAATTCGTAATTTGCTTTTATGAAACTGATAATAAGTTATTAAACATGCTTGGTGGAAGACGATAAGAATGAGTAGACAGTTGCTGATGTCCCAAGATGATTCTGGAATCTGTGGCATCACTCGTGACGCATTTAATTTTGATATGTCTATAAGTTTATAATTTGTGAGTGGTTCTGCTTAAGGAGTGAGGACTAATCTTAGACTTGTATTATTGAGGGGAAAAAAAAAAGGATTGCATAAGCAGCTTTTGGTTTCTGGTTTCCTGATTTTATTTTATATCTAGTCTTACATCATCTGTAACAAACCCCAGATGCAGCTGACATCACCTGTTGTGAAATGTAATTGTGTGATTCAATTTTAGAGCTTGACCTTTTGTTAGAAAATTAGGCGTCGGTGTCATAACTTGTTCTTTGGCGTATGGGTTTTAGTTTATCAAAAAGATTAGTAGTTGACAATCGCTCATGGATGTTTTTTTTAGTTATCACCTGCGGCATTTGCCTCTCTATTATTGTCAAAACTCATAAATCTTTGGTCTTTGAATAAACACCATTTTCTTGCAGAACTTTACAAGAGGATCTTGTGACTTTGGTGAAGGGTGATGGATCATGGGACTACTGTATCCGAGTTTAGACGGAGTGGATCATATGGTCAGGCAAGCAGCGCAAATTCTTCACTGAGAAGGCGGTCTTTGAGTTTGGGTCGTTCCGTGGCTTCTCAAACAGATGACGACATTGAAAGTGAGGCTGTTTCAGAGGCCGGTGATATTGGAGATCGAGCTCTTTACTGCAATAGGAACAGTGACAGTGGCAGCCTACGGTTTTCTATTGATCATGCATTAGAGAATGGAGTGCCTTTTCCTATTCCAGAGAATAATCTACTGCAATCACATGGGTCTTTTTCTCGCGATCCCACAATATTAAATACGATCTCTACGGTGACGCCTTTGTCAGAGGAAATCAAATCTCCTGTTTGCACAACCAAGCCATTAGTTTCCTCTGAAGACAACAAACAAGTAAGTTTACAACTAATAGGTTTTCTTGATTTCTTTAGGGTTGTAGAAATCATTTAGATTTTAACGTTTTGAACAAGGATTTTATATTTTTTGTGGTGTGAGTAATAATTTGCATTTAGAACTTGTTTTATTTCCTTAGCTTCAATTTGTGCAAGTAGCTTATGTGTTTCATTTTTTCCATGCAGGGAACAGAGAAATTGTTAGCACCATTTTTGGAGTATATATCATGCCTTCTTCATTTGGCTGTTTTTGGGATTCTTGGGGTAACACACAAATCTATGATTTTCCAAAAATCAGTGTTTAAATTGGCTGAAATATATGAGATATAATTGTGGTTTCGATATGGAATCTATTAATTACTTTTTAGCACAATGGTTGCTCTTTTCTTCTACTGTGGCATTTGACTTTCCTTTAGTATCAACACTAGCGAAAATAATTATTTGGGCGTCTGAACCCAACGCTTGAGAAACAAAGTCTATATTTTTGCCAGAATCAAGTTGAATGTCCTAAAAACTTTAGCTGACCAGTCACAGACATGTTATTTTGAGGTCTTCCTTTGCTCTTGACATCAATGATTTCACATAATTTGTATACATTGTAAGCTTCCCCTGGATTTCCTCTCTTTCACTTCCTCTTTGACTTTCCATAATTAGTGTTGGAATTTCTTTTCTCTTGTTTTTGGTCTATGCCCTGCCGTCCTTTATTTTGTCAAGAAGCAATGTTACATTGGAGCAGCTGGAATTTCTAGTCATCCATTCATGGGCATGACATAAGCATTAAAGCTCTTCAAATCCCAACTTTCCATTCCTATTATCACAAGACAAGGAAAAAGGGCCTTAATCCTTTTATTTACATCTGAATTTTTGTTTTCTGTTGGGGGGAAGTGGTGGTTAAAGCAATCATACATGTTCATTGGTAGATTAACAATATTTTAGTTGGAAAAAATGTTGTGCAGGTTTTAACAAGATATTTGCTGCAAAAACTTTTTGGCCCTAGCGTTGCTGGTGTGACGAGTGACCACACTGCTCTATACCTTGACCTTCCTTCTAATATGGTATTCTCTCTCTCTCTCTCTCACACGCACATGGATAATTATACTCATTCAGATTGCATTTAGGCTTGACCGTAAATGTTATATTCATGTGTCCTCCCCAACTAATTTCTCTCAATCAAAACCTGTAATTCTGATCATATATGCTCTATGAATTATTGGGTTCCTGATTCTTACGCGATTTGTATTTTTTGGGCATTTGGTTGTGACTTCCAGTTAACTACTATTCTGGCAGATTAAACGTCGTGGCTTTAGGTTTATCTGCGGCTTTCTGCCCTTAACATTAAGTGAAAAAATATTAAATTGAGCCTTAACTACTTTTCCTTGCCCAGTCCACGGTAACCTCCTATCTTCTGAGTTTTCCAGTAACTTCAACAGTTGGGCTAAGAGCAGGCTTTTACAGTTCTCGCAGACGGCTTTACTTTTCATAATCTTCTCCTTTCACCTCTCGTTTGATGCTGGTAATCATGTCTAAAATTTACGTTCTCATCCATAATAACCTGCGTCCTTGCAGGTTGGTTCTTTCTTAATGGGGTGGTGGGGTGTTGTTTTCAAAGCAGACATATCCAGGGTGTCTGAATATTTGGCCATCGGTTTGACAACAGGCTACTTGGGAAGCCTCACAACTTTTAGTGGTTGGAATCAGAAAATGCTTGATCTCATCGTCGATGGCCAGTGGGCTTCTGCGTTGTCTGGCTTTTTTATAGGTAACGTGGCACTTGCATATTTTGTCTGGGCGTCGTGCGGCACCTACTCTAATTTGACGACATACGAACTCTGTTCCAACCTCTTCTCCGTTATGGTTATTTGCAGGCATGTTTCTTGTGGCCTATTCCATAATTTTCGGGGTTGAGACAGCCAAAGGTTTCAGGCGGCTTCTTAGAAGGTTAACCGTAGCCCCGAGCAAAGAAATTCCTCAAGTTAGCGACAGCTGGAGGGTGGACAGCTACGAGCGTCAATTGACAGCAATGGTAGTATTAATGCTATTGCTAGGCGTTTTGTTGAGCGTAAGTGGAGTGCTTTCAAAGAAGGAGTTTAACAGTGGTAGTAGTGAGGCTCAACTGTGGTTGGGTTGCATTGTTGGGCCTCTAGGAGTGTGGATCAGGTGGTTCTTAGCCCGACTCAACGGACGTGGGCTCGGAAAGTCTGGTTTTCTGAAATGGGTTCCCTTTGGGACTCTGGTCGCCAATGTTTCTGCAGCCGGTGTCATGGCAGCACTCGCTACTGTGAAGAAGGCGGTACGGTTTCATAACACGATCTCTGTTCATCTTTATCTTCCGTGCACTCTTATGAACTCTATTTATCGCAATATTCTATTCTCTGAATGCATGTAATCATCACAATATTCTATTGAAAAAATCTTCAATGCAATGGATGTATATAAATTCCTCCAATTAAGGAACGTTGTGTCAGCACATCTGCTGCCCAAGCGCTACAATAGGACTGATGTTTATACATTGCTGTAAGAAAGTTTTTCTCCATTTCATCGTTCATCTGCCAACTCATTTTGCAACTGTTTTTAAATCCATTCATAAAGGTTGGGAAATTTTTTTGGTACAGGTGGATACCAAGAACAGCAATACTGTTGCAAGTGCTATACAATTCGGATTCTTAGGCTGTCTAAGCACCGTCTCCACTTTTGTTGCCGAGTTCAACGCAATGAGAGAAAGCGAGCACCCTTGGAGAGCATATGCATATGCCGTAATCACAATAGCAATCTCATTTCTTTTGGGGATTCTGGTGTACTCTATACCTGTTTGGACAGAGGGATACAACAACTAGAATGTTTAGGCCAGCGTTTGGATGCTTTTCTTCTTCAAATTTAGCCATTCTCGAGATTTGTATATAGTACATATGTGCATACATAAGCAGCGTTTTGCTCATTGAGCTTCTCTCCAAGGTCGATTTCAAAACATTTAAAAGTATCTTCCCTGATGGTTGAATAACTGAATTGCAGTTTTTAAGCGTAACAAACTTGAAATTGTTGCAAGATAGTATGCCACAACGGAACTTACAGTCTTGGAGGACATCTTAGCTGAAGGAGATAAAAGCAGTCTTTTGGTAACAGAAATATATTTAAAATGCTTCTAAAAAAATTAAAATGAAAAATAAACTTGATATATAACCCTTCACGTACTCATTTATGTTTTCAGTTAAAGTATGAAAGGGAAGTGCTTGTACAGGATCAACAACCCAACCTCCACTCTACTTCCGACTTATTCGATTTGTTTGACCCAACTGAACATCATTGCCGTGCTGGGTCATCACGAGTGACACAACCACTTCATTTCCTCAGCTTCTTACATATGAAGAAAACTAAAGAGTAGGTGTAGCCAAGTCTTATTATAAATAAATATATCTCTCTCTTCAGTATCTTCTAAATTGCGCTAACTGCATCGATGCCTACTGAGGAATCTTGTTGAGCTTACAATAAGCATAGTCACTATATTTTTTGGTCTTGTATTTAGGTGGATTTTCTCCATTAATGAGCTTAGGATGAGGCCCTATTTCCAGGTCAGCTGGTGGCTCTAGGAACACTGGCCACGAGATTCTTGTCTTCTCTTTATTCACTGTGGTTCTGTGGACCACGCTCTTGTACTTTCCATTGCTCACAATCTGCCGAAACAAACCACCGGGTGCACATAAAACAGTTTCTTGGGAAGTAAATTAATTAAAAGTGAAAACATAGTAGTATTAGAGATTCATTCAGTGGTAACTCAGTCAGTCAGTACAATCTTTATATCTTCAGGAGCTTTTACTCCGGCAACTATATTAATATTTAACATTTGTTTCTTCAAAGTTTACATAAAAGTTTTGTACTAAAGATGCAAGTGCAATGTTCGGCTCTATGGATAGGTAAGTCGGGCAATTTACCTGTGACTTCGTTAAACTCTCATTTTATTAAAGACTTAAATATTAATATTAAACCTTTATATATGAGTATTGCTTTTCTTATAAACTATATGTACGAACTTATATGACATTATTGACTGATTGCTATATCATATACATTAATTAATATAATTAAAATTAAAAATTTACTCATCCAATCAAATTATAAGACATTAATTTGTATGAGTAATTTTGTATCAATAGTTTATAAAAATAATATTACTCTAAATCTGTAAATTTAAACTTTTTAGTAAAGTCATTTCCTAACATAGTATTGCGACTAAAATTACCTAATTGTGTTATGTTTTAGTGGGTCCATATATGAGTCCATAACCCTTGCATAAGAAGGGGATATTAGAAGTTCATTAAATATTAAAGTTAAACTTATATGGTGTTTGTTTTCTTTCAATTATCACTTAACACTTAAAGTGTTTAGATTTCAAACTTAAAATTTTTGTTTGTTTTTCCATTTAGCATTTTTTTTTAGTGATAAATCACTTAATTGAAAAAGTGAAAATTTATCACTTTTTCTAATCACTATTGTCTAAATAAGGTGTTAAAAATTTTATTTCATAAATATCCCTACATATTGAAATAATATAAAATTTGTCAAATTTTCTAATCATTATTGTCCAAATAAGGTGTTAAAAATTTATTCCATAAATATCCCTACATATTAAAATAATATAAATTCTATCAAATTTTTATTTATGAATATTATTTTAATTTATTAAAAGGTACAATTTTTGGTATATTTATGATTGTTTTAGTATTTATTATCAAACTGTTATATTATTTATTACTATATTTATAATTACCATATTAAAATATGATAAATGTTTTTTATAATTTGTAAACTTTCATTTATTTCTATTAATATTTCAAATTAATTAGCTAATAATATGTTGAGTAATAACTATTGAAAAATTTGATATCATTATAAATAGCGAGTTTTAAAATAGACAATATATTTGATAGAATTTTATTATATATTATAGGGAAAGTTTTATTGAAACTTCAAAAGTTATAAATTAGATTGCTAAGAACATTTTATTTTATTTAATAGTGTAAATTTAAAGTAAAAAATTTAATATTTAATATTGTCAGTTAAAAGATCATATTAGTTTTTTTTTCTTTTTAAGTTTATGAAATGGAAAACACTTTAATTAATAGAATTAATCTTTTATAATTCAAAATATGGTCCTCAAAATGTAATGGATAAAATACTATTCTTATAATTTTTTTTATACAAATTGATATGGCTTAAACTTAATCTAATTGGAGGAATGAATTTTAAAAATTTATAATATTAATGATATAGTAGTTATACAATAATATCATATGAGTTTATATAATATAATATTAACTATTTAAATGAAAAAGAATTTTTATTTAATTTTAGTTAATAATTATTTTTTAAAGGTTGTAAGAAATATAATATTAATTATTTAAATGAAAAAGAATATTGATTTAATTTTATGAACTATTTAATTTTTAAAAGATTGTATAAATATAAATAAAAACATTTTATATTTTAACAAGGGTAAAAAAAGTCACATTAAAGGTAAAATATTCTCTTACCACTTTTTTTAAGTGGTATCTAAAAAAGCAAACAAATATCCTATTAAGTGGTGTAAATTAAGTTGTAAAAAGTGTTTAGATCTAAAAAGTGTTAAGTGATTGAAACAAACATCACCTTATACTAATAAATTCGACCTTTTAAATTGATTGGGTTATTAATTAATATCATTTTTTGGTGATCTAATTTCTTATTTATATATAATATAATTTAAAGTAATATGATGTAATTTAATATAATATAATACAAGTTAGTCAACATTTAATGGTATTTAATTGAATATTTATTTTTACTCGCTAATAAATTAAATACTTATAATTTCTTTACAGTTAATACTCAAACCTTTGTTCAGTACCGTTCTTTTTTATTTAATTTCTCTAACTTAATGTTATTCTAAAATTTAATTAACATAATGACTTTCTCCAACTTAACGTTATTGTATAATTTAGTTAACGTTTCAGTCCAGAGCTCTTTCGATCTCAAAGACTCTTAACTAAAAATGGATCTGTCCCCCCTTTTTCTAATTTCTAAATATTTCAATTGCAATAATAACTTAAAAAATAATGTGTTCTTCTAATTTTTTTTATTCTAATAATAATAAAAAAAAGAGTCAAACATGCAACACGCATAAGTAACTTTTAAATTTCATTACTGCTAATTTTCTTGTCCAATTTCTATAATTAGTGTTTGAAATCTTTATAATCTATGCTATAAGCAAGCATGTTACATACCTCCATTTGATCCCCAATGTGAATAATAAGTGCATCAGGGAAATACTTGACATCATACCAACGGCCATCCCTCAAGGCTTGGAGGCCCTGCACTTCATTGGGCACAAGGATGGTTAAGGAGGATATGTCAGTATGATCCTCCACCCCAAGAGCCAGCTCCGGCTGAGGACATGGCGGATAGTAGTTTATTTTCAGAAGGTCAATCAAGCTTTCACCACCCAGAGCCTCCTTCACCTCATGCTCTTCAAGCCCTAGCCCTAGTGACAAGCATTTTAACAGTTTATTTGCAACCCCATGCAAGTACTTTGTATATTCTTCAGTAGCTTCCCTGCCAACATTTAAAAAAATTAATTTCAACCATTTGGGAAGGTTTCTAATACTTTAAAATCGATTATAATTAAATTAATATGTATTGATTTGTTTCACAAACCTGTAAAAAGCTGGATTTTCAGGCCAAAATTGGTAGTTAATATCTGATGGCGGCCAAATTATGTGAAACAAATGATCAACCCAATTTTTCTTTCCTCCTATTTCTTTCTGAAGCTTCGTTCCATAGCCTTCTAAGCTTTTGGAGTCTGGAGTCTTAGCATAAATCTCTTTCTCTTCTGCTGGCAGCTCAAAGAACTCCTTTCCAGCTTCCTGTAACCTGCTTATAACTTTGCTAGGAATGCCATGATTCACAACTAGGAACATTCCCCACTTCTGGCCGGCATCAACTATCGATTTCAGGACTTTCTGCTCATCTGGTTCATTGAGATCGATGATCGGGACCTCGAGGACCGTCCCATGAACGGTGGTGAGTCCTGGTTGTTCATGCCGTGATCTAATGAACTCTTCTGGAATTCTGTCCTTTTTCGTAAAAGCAATGCGTTGCACTCTCTCCCTTTCCATTTTGTTAATTAATTCTGTCCTATAGCTACCTCAAATGTTCAAGATTTCAAGTATATATCTTGACGCTCTCGTTTTTATAGAGTTTTATGCATAAATTAAGAAGAGGATGAGACCAAATTAAATAATCCGTGGAAGAGAAAAATTTTATCTACTGCTATATAATCAATAAACATTAAAATCAACAGCCGGTTATTTTATTAATTTGACTGTTTTCAAATGTTAATTATTTTATAGTATAGTTAAGGATTGTTTATTACAAAGGTATATAAATAACAAATTTAAATAGTTCTATGTATACAACCATCCAAACAACTAAATACGTTACATAAATTTGTTGTGGGATAAAAATGAAAAGACAATGCTACACTTACAACAAAATCCTACAACTAATTGCTTACAAATGAGTTAGCTAAAATTTATCGGAGGAAGAAAAAATTAAAAAAAATGAAAAAAGAAATTTATATGCAGTAAAATTTGTCAACTTTGATTGTAAGCAGTTGGTTATATGATTTGGTTATAAATGTAGTATTATTCAAAATAAAAAGCAAATTAAAGAATCTTTAATAAAGAAAGTACAGCCCATTTATCCAATTATTTTTAATCAAGTTAGGTTGTATATGTTAGTTGCATATTTAGAATTATTCAACAAATTTATACAACCTAACTCTAGTAGGATTTGATATAACATGGTTTTATTTAAGGGGCTAATAAATGAAGAAAATTTTAATAAAAAATGTGGTTACAACTACAAGCCTTAGTATAAAGGAAGGAGTACTATTGGATAATTGCCCACTTGGAGTAATATTAATGGAGTGTAGGTTTTAACCGATATCAATAGTTACTGAAATGAATTGCTTAATTGTTGTTGCCAGTAAAAACCCAATCTTTTTCTATAATTTGCAAAGGAATTATATATAAAATTACTGAGAATTATTGTACAATTGAGAGAATCTTGATTCACGAGTCTTGACCCACGAAGGTGGAAACCTTTATTTTTCTCTTTTAATTTCTTTCCCAAATATTACATTTTGGGTTACCAATGAGTACGATATTAGAGGCATGCAAAATACGTTATAAAAATTTCGACATGGACAGATAATATGATAAGAAACACGGCACCACTAGCTATCACATATTTAATTTCGAGCATGATGATCAGTCTTTTAAATAAATTTGACCAACTAAATTGTTGGAAAAGTATTGCCATTTAATAAGAACTTCTCAAAATGTTATAGGGTAGGCGCGGTTGGCTGGGTCTAATATTTATCGGGTTGATCCATACTCTTGCAAACTTTGTGATCTCCCGAGTCCATGAATTAACTAATAATAAATAAGCAAAAGAGTGAGGGCGTGTGACGGTTGGAGAGTGTTTGGTTCTTTGTTGCATAAATTGTACGTCGTTGTATCGTGTTAGTGGCTTGTTTTGAGAGGAAAACGCGTGCTTGTTTGCTTGCTAGATGGTTTCGCCAGACGTTACGGGCTTCATTGAAATGGAACGAAAGTTGAACTAACCAAAACAGGGAAGAGGAAAATGGGTGATCTTGGCGTCTCATCAGATCAAGTATCGTATCCGTGACTTTTTTTTGAGGCGGTGTGTGTGTTCGGTGGTTTGAATACATGAAAACAGGGAAAAGAAAACGAATTCCTCATAATTAATCCACTGTACAAGACTGCACTTTTATCTTCCCTTATTCAATTGGTTATTAATATTTAGGCGGGCTATTAACACCTATTTTCTAAGTACGTTTTACAAGTCAAAATTTTGATAAATTAGATTTGTTCATTTTTTTTTTCTTTCTATAATTCGAATAACAGGTCCAATATAAATTCAATAGTTTATTACTTGAATAAATAAAAATTTATTATAAGCAAAAAAATATTGTCATAAGCTATATGAGCCATTAATAAAAATAACTTTTTTATAGAAAAAATCCCGTAATTTTTATTTTTATTGTATTTTTAGGTAAATTAAACACTAATCTACTTAATTTTGTTAGCTGGGTCATGAACATAGACTTCAAGAACCACCGCACGTTCTTATGATATTTTCCGCCCTTCTTTGATTATTATTTGGACTCATTGAGTTTTTGAATATCCCATTATAATGAATGATTTGGTTGCTTATCACGTCAGTCCTGGTTCTGGATGAATCTGTGGCTTTATGTTTCGCAAGTAATTTCCGCTTGAATTCAGTTTATTTACTGCATTATGCCCGTACCAAAATATAGAGACAACAGTAACATATCAATTTAATAATTCAACCTCTCAATAACTTGACTCCTATTAAACACTTGTTAAATACCTTTAAACATCTAAATAAACAATTAGCATTCTAATAATAAAAACAAATTAAGATTTTGTTAAAACTCAAACAATATTCCTAGCTTAGCTATATTTTGCATTTTCTCTAAAATATTCGACGAAGGAAAGATCATAGTTCATTTATAGTAGTATCTGGAAACATCACTTGAAAATTACCATATTACATACTCCAGAACTTCAATCCCTTACACATTTACCAACTCTGCATTTATTAAATGCAGCTCTGTTTCTCATCTTAAAAACTTCTATTAACATATGCACTTAGAAATTGCAATTCATTTTACATTTCCAAAAGGGATGTCAAACATAACGGCCTGACGCTTAGCCACCACAGCAGGAGCCACACGCAGGTAAAGAACCTAGAAGAGATTTGGTAAAAAAAAAAGAGGTTACGATCCAACCGGAAAAGGTGGAAGTATGAAGGCTCAGAAAACGGGAAAGTAAGAAGGATGAACTCACTATGGTCGTTCCCTCTAACATCATTCAGCCCTCGAACATTGTCAAGTCCACGGGGTGGCCCACGTGGACCACCACCATATGGACCACCTCCAGGACCTCCCGGACCACCACCGTCCCATTTCTTGCTAGCACCTGAGCCCTTCCTATAAGCATCTGACTTTTCCATCTGCGGCGTGCAAGGCATTAAATATGGAAGTTTATAAGACTGTTGCCAATGTTACAAATGTACGTAGATATGAATCCACATTGGAAAATCATGACATTACCGAAAACATGGTTGCAAAAAAGACACCAATGAAATTGACGATGGCCCAGAAAAAATCAGTTATTGTCCTGAAACGCCAAAGCGATCGCTTTGATTTCACAACACCTGAAATAACATACATGCAAGTTTACAGTCATTTCTGCTCATTTGGAGTATAACCATGGCAAACAAAAGCTTCATCAAGCCACAATTTTATTCTAGAGCACATTCATTACAGAGTGTAAAAGTATTCCCATCTGTTCAATTAAGTACCATAGATAAATAAACAAACAACAGTAACATAGATAACTAAACAAACAACATCATGTAATTATGAATTACGGGAAGTAGATGGATCTTGGCAAAAATGAAAATTACGATTGGAAGATATACAGCCTTCTTATGACACCTAAAAGTAAGAACCATGGCATGGAGCCATCCAAAGAGAAATGAAACCATAACAACATTCTGCATCAGGAATCACCAAAATAATCCTTACAAGTGACAAATAGATGTAGGTGAGATTGGATTCAAAGAAACCAGTGATATTCTCTTCATCAAGTTAACTCAGTCACAATTTCAGGGAACAAAGTAAGAATAATTATCCTAAAAATGGTTTAGACTGAAAATCCTTGGCTCAATACAGTTATTCAACAATTCTCAGAAAGTAAAAGGCCAGAATGTTCCAATTAGAACTCCTGATTAGATTAAAGGAAAAGAAGATGCGATTAACATGATATTACAGCAAATGGTTAAAAAAAATTTATAAAAATAAATTGAAAAAGATACACGAGTTCAATTCATTACCAGCTTAATGCTGCTTAACTCATACAAAGAACAAATATACGGGAAAAAAAAAAAAACTGAATAGAAAACGTATTGAGTTCTAGGGAAATAGAAAAACTAGCGGCATTTTAATTCCTTTTGAACAGCCAATTGAAACACATACATGAAAAACTTAAAAAATGAATGCAATCAAGAATAGGCACAGAATCAGTCAAGAGATGGGAGCTCCCAAATGTCAAGAGGCACACAGAAGCTGAACCTCAAGCTCTAAAAGTATCCTTGTCTAGATCTACAATTATTTCATACATGCATTCCACCATGAAATCTCCAAAAACAACATTTACATGTACCAATCCATTAGACATATTGGAGAGATAAACTACTCTAAATTCTAAACATGTAGGTAAAACACTTGACAAATAAATTTATATCAATAACTATATAAATGACAAGTCAAATGAGTGGCAGCTTATTTTGGTGTACATTGAACATGTCGCCAAACTAAAAATATAATCTTCATCTTTGTCGCAACATAGACAATAAGAAAGAAGATTGTTAAAGCAAAAAGAAAATCAAATATGCTAAAGCCCCTAACATCTTCGAATACTAGTAGGGAATATGAACAAAAACAAGATTGTAGTACCAAATACATAGAGGTTTATTTCATAATACCAAAACTTGAATGGCCCAAAAACAAAATCAAATTGTCTGAAATGAAAGCAAGTACAAAAATGAAATTAAAGTAACCAGGAGCATCATATTTATACCGGGGAATTAAAAAAATAAGATATTATTTATATAAATTTTTGCTCTATTTTTTTGTTGCTTTTTTATGTTGAAACATGGTTTTCTTTATCCAAAATTAAAAAAAAAAAAAAAACATACATGTTACCATTTAAATTCAAAATAAAAATACATTCCGTCCCACAATTACTGTAATTAAAAAACCAAACAAGCAAACAAACACCAGTCAAAACTAAATACATTTCACGCACAAAACTCAATATAAAATCCTCTCTACTTTGCTTTGCTAGAAAATGTAACGCCTTCGATCCATAAGTTAAATTCGAGTCAACAAGATTGTTGAATTTTACGATGGAACGAAAACCTTCGATCAACAAAAACCAATCTCCCAAAAATCAAATCTATATGAACAAGTGCGCCGGCCTAACGCCACCAACGTAACCCTAAATTTGAAACTTCACGACGCTAGAGACTCTAATAAACGATTGATCAAATTCAATACAAAGGCGAGGAATCGTAGCGAAAATTTGAGATCGAAAGTGAAATCGAAAAATCATTAATCAAGTCATGGAAATCAATTACAAAAGTATCCAAAAAAAAATTAAATTGAAAGCTGAAGAGTCCTGACCTCGTTCAACGTACGCCATGGGAGCTGCTGCTGCTCTCGAGTCTTCTCTGAAGAAAGAGATGCGAATTCTACGAAAGTCCAGACTTCTATCTGTTTCTATGTATGACGTGTTCGGTTGATTTTGATTGGCTGAGAAGAGTCTCCTCCTAGTTTCGGTATACGTGGCGCGTTTTGATTCGTTGGTTTGATGAGGAAACGGTAAATGGAGAGGCCGAATGAATGATTAATATGGAGTGTGGAAGTCAATTAATAAATTCCCGCGAAATATGAATTTCGTGTAAATTTATAAATCGTTTTAATATTTAAAATATGATTAAACTAAAGCACTCCTAATTTTATACCATATGTAAATTTATAAGTTAGTTTTTATCTGATATGTATGGTTATAAAATTGTTTATGTTCAAGCTAATAATGAGATTAAATTTGGATTAGTTTTAGTGAGAAACTTTGTGTTTTACCTTAATGTTAAACTAGAAATGGGATTTCAAAAATAACATTCATTCTCATACATTTTTAACAATTTTATAAATGGTTTTATTAAACCATTTATTGGTGTAAAAAGGCAAATTTATAAAACAAAATAGCTCCATCAATGAATTTTATTGTGGAAAGTAATTGTTTTAAATATATAATTTGCTATAGTAAAAGATAGTATATTTTTATAAACGATGCTATTAGTAATATAGTATGTTTCATTATAATAGGTTATAATTTATTTTATATTCAATCTTTAATTCGTCATGGTGAAAAATAAAATAACAAACATAAGTAAAGTATAAATTTAATATTTAATATATTTAAATATGTTTCTTAATTAAAATTTTAAATATACTTTAATATTTAATAAATAATGATTGTATAATCTAATACAATAATCCACCGAGCATAAGCATATTATAGTATAATAATATAATATTTTGCAAGCCTTACACTATATTTTAGGTAGCACTTATTAATATAGACAATATAATACCTGCAATTATAAAAATAATAGTGTATAATACGCTGAACCAGCCATACCCTTAATTATTTTTTATTTCATTGTATGCCTATTAGTGTTCCAAAAGTACATCTTCAAAGTCATAGAGAGGTGGATGCAGGTTGGGTTGACAAATGCAACTTACATATACATAATAAGGCCCAAAATTAACAAAGGCCTAAGACAAATTAAGCAGCCCCTAAGAAAGGCTTCAAGGCAAGAACGGAAGGCTAATTTTCAAGACAAAGCCCACTTTAGGGAAAAAAACCCAAAGTTATAAGAGAATCAAGGAAAATGCCGAGATTCAATTAAAGTAATTGGTGTATATAGGCATTGATGACGTACATTTAGTAAAGATGATTATTATTATTATTATTATTATTTTTTTACACCCACTATTTTATGAATAGTTTTACATATAACCAAATCATCACGTGACAATTTAGGGTTGGGCATTTGGCCCGTTGGGTCCGGGGCCCCGATCGGACCCGGACAAATGGGGCGGGTCAAGACCCGCTCCGGAACATCATTGAGGCGGGTCTGGGGCAAAATTATTTTGCCCCGGCCGGGGCGGGTCCAGGTCCGAGTTCGAGTCCAAGTCCAACCTCTTGGACCCGTTGACCCGCCCCGTCCCGTAAGATTTAGGGGTGTATTTATAAAGTTTTAAAATTTTAGAACTGTTAAGTAATTTTTTAGGTTGTATTTGTTAAACTTTTCATATATGTGAATTTTTAATAATTTTACAAACAATGCAAATACTTTAACAAAAGTTACATTTTAATTAGTAATTAACATATTTTAGTATATTAACATCAATTTAGTCATGTTATAATGACAAAATAAAATATTTGTACTTTATAGTAATTGAATTTGTATAATATATACAATCTTGATATAGATTATTAAGTATTAATTAAATTATTGCAATATTAACAAGATTATTTTTAAAATATATACCTTTAATATAAATTATAATAAATATATTATTTTCTAAATATGTAAATAGAAATATGATAAAAATAATCTTATAACCTTAAATATATGATTTATTGTAATTTAAATTAATTAATTAAATTATTAATGTTTCATAAATATTTATGATGTTAATTAATTGGTATATGCCAATTATATTATTATTATTATTAGATTGAAATTAAATCAACATGCTATTGAAAAATTATTTAATTGTATTATCAACTATTTAAAAAATTGTTAATTAACTAGTTTACAAGCAATAGTACACTTTTAACATTATTTCTAATAGAGTATGTAACATTATTACTAATAAAATCAAATGGTAATACACAGCCATTTTGATTTTAGTTTGAAGATTTATTGTTTTTATGATTGTTAAAAAATGATCATAGTTATAAATAATATGATGAGAAATTGAGAATTGAGTTATTTGCAAAGATGTAAATGTTACAGGGGGACGAAGTTGTAAAAATATAAATATTATAGGGGTTTGATTGTAAAAATATAAATATTTAGGGGCGGGGCGGGTCTGGATCCACTCAATTTTTTTTTGCCCCGCCCCACCCCATTGCCCGGGCAAAAAAAATTGAGCAGGGCGAGGCTGGATACCTGCTGCCCCGTACCCGTCTTGCCCCGGTTCCAAGCCTACGTGACATAAATTTAATGGGTGAGTAAAAAAAAAAAAAATTAAGAAAATTTTAATAATTAAGGTGGAGCTGGCCTCTTAAAAATCATAATGCAATGTCAGATTATACAAATTTTATTGTATAAGTTGATTGTATATGTAAAATTTATCATATAAATTTATTGTTAGGCTATATTCAATCTCTTTTTCAAAAGGAACTTCTTCTCATCATCAAACAGTGAAAGTTGGTATATAGAGTAAAACACAAAGCTTTGATCAAAGAAACTATAAGAGGATAGAAAGAGAAAGTTGTAAAGATAAAATGCTCCTCAAGGTAAAAGGAAACTCGAAAACACACACAACACAACAGAGAGATATAAAATTTAACTGCATTTATCATGTAGCATAGTTTCCTCATGTCAAATTGGGTGCAAATTATTTTGGACCAGCTTCCTCCTTTGCTTTGTAAATCCTAAACTTGGTCTTTAAATGAGTTAAGGTAGAATTCCTGATGAGATCATAATTGTGATTATTTGCATAGGCCTTGGAGTGATGACAGAACAATTGAAATGTGATGTCTTAGACCATCATAACCAGTTTCACTACTCTCTTCTTGTTTGTGTTTTATATTTATGTATGCAATTGCCAGATTCTTTTGATATTGACTTTAATTTGTTAGTCGTAAAAGGTCGTTTATGACAAAGACAAATACTCAAACAATGAAGGGGCCATGTGTGCAGAGCACATAAGGCCTTACAAACTTTAACCAACAATTATAATAATAAAAAAAGAGTTAATGAGTACGTAAGGCTCACATGGCATCAAATGAATAAAATAATAAATATAAAAAGTCAATGTCATAAATAGTTATAAGTCATACGTTATTAAATGAATGATGTTAGATTAATTTTATATATAAATTTTTGTATATAAACTTTATAACTGTAGCATAACTTGTCAAATAAATGATATAGATTACAAAATTTTCTCGGAGCACAATTTACCATCTTAATATACAGGTGTTAAAGGCAAGTCAACTTTATAGCTACTATACTACAAAAAGAGCTTAGTTGCAACTAATAATGCCTTTAAATGAATTAAAGACATAATACTTTCATAAATTTTGTGCACAAATTGATGTAATATAAAATTGATGTTTTTTATAAAAAAGGAAAAACAAAATAGAAAAAAATACTACTGTTCTCTGTTCGTTTATTGATTTATTAATTTTTCTTTCAGTCAGTCGATAGAAAAATGCAACAAGCTTACACGTTGTATTAATTCGGTATATTAATTCTTTCCAGGAACTTATGATTACATATATTTGATATTATTTCTTACCATATTTGTTTATTTATCTCTCAGGTCAAACCATATTTAGTCACCATAAGACTAGTGCCGCCTGGGATTGGTGTCAGTTCATGTCATGTGCATATATATATATATATATAGAGTAAATTTTTGGTCAAAATGGACATGTCAGTTGTCAGTCAAACTCCCCTTAATCAACTGATCTTTACTTCCAACATTAAACTAAAAAATAAATTATTACTAGTTAAAGTATCTCAATACCACTATTAATATTTATTTATTAAATGAGTTAGTTGATTAAACATTCGTAAATTAAATTAAGCTATACATGCACATTTCATAATATATAGAACGTAACCAAAATTAGTTATATCTATACACACACGCTTAAGCTAACATAAATCATAGGTCATGATGCATGGCACTGATTTTATTATATTATATACCTATATAGAGAGAAACATTAATTATTATTTGGCATGCATGCATGATTATGATTATGGTTAGTTGTGTACTTATCTTGATTCTTCTGAAATTGTGAAATTTAAAGAATCAAGAAACTGTAAAGTGGTTGATTATACCGGCCACGGCCATTTCTGCACAGGAGAGAGGAGAGGAGAGGTTGTTGGATTCTCTAACTGTATCTCTAACGACTATAACCAACTAGCCTGTGTCAGTTGCGAGAATATCGGCGTTGTGTCATTGACATTACCGTTAGTTAGATAGGCGCTTTTAGATTTCGAATGATTATTAATTTATAATTTAATTTTATATTCAAGAATTGACCTTTAGCCTCTAGAATCTCTACTCTCGATGCCAAAGCAAGTGCAAGTGCTAAGGGTCACGAAATAGTTGCGGATCAGGCCATACATTTGGAGAGATTGACACAGGAGACGGCTGAGCGCCCATTAAGTCCAAATGCCATTTCCAGTTCCAGTTCAAGGAAAAAGAAAGATAGCGAAGAGAAGAAAGTTGGGAAAAGGAGTAGGAATTTGAATGATAAGGCAACCCAATTTTCTTCACGGATGGTGATCAGCGAACGTCCAATATGCACTACTGTGGAGAATGAGAGGAGGGATGGGCGGTTAAAGATAATTATCAAGGAAAGCTATACCCTCGACCTTACAAAAACTATTGAGGTAGAGTTGAACCATTCTGATAATCATGAAGAAGGTAATGATCAGAAAGATTCTGATGATGATAAGGAAGTTGGCCCCGTACTTGGTCTGAAAGATTGTAATGAAGATAAGGAAGCTGATCGTGATGGTGATAAGAAAGGTGCTCGTGAGGACAAGAAGGGAAAGCAGAAGATCAAGAACTAGGTGCAAGCTTGTTGCATTTTTCTGCTGACAGAAATTACGTTGGCGGGAAAATGCTGACGTGGATCTGTCCTTCATTTGGAGGTTGCAAACCGATGAGTTTTTGTTTCTTTGAATTCTTGCCTAAAATTTGGTGGTTTTTTATATATGATTCATAGATTCTTGATGAGCAACATGATGATACAATGGGGTTTCTTTCTAATTCAATTTTTTGTTCTCTCTATCTCTCTCTCACGAATGTTCTTGCGCTTCTGCGTTATTTAACTCTATTTTGCTCCTCATTACAACATTTTTTCAAGCCTATATGATTCATATGACTTTAATCTTTCTGATTTGCTCTACGTTAATTAAGTGCATGGTCTGAGTCTCTAGAATAAGTGGATATTACATATTTCGAAGCAGGAATTCAAAGTAGTGGACTATTAGGCTTCACTTGGGGAAATTGTGCAGCCTTCAAGGGTTGGCCTTCACTGACATTCGTGTACAACTATAGAATCGATCTTTACTATTTTCCCTTCTATTATATGAGACTTCATGTCAGTAGTTAGTGCACCAAGGAAAAGAAATAAAGTTTGATTTGGTTGATGTTATTCCTCTTAGGTTAATATATATATCACTAGTCTCTATTCATTTATTAATTTTTGTAACTTCCAATTATATGATCGTTGATTTATTTGTGTATCATTGCATATCAGATGTTGTATTAATTGTTTACTTCATTCATTTAGATCAATTAAATAATGTCCTTCGTATAAATTATGTAGACCAGTTCTTGTGATTTTTCCTAGTTTTAATCGATTTTGTATTTCATAAATTTCTATGGGATTGTTTGTATCGATAAATTATTTTTGGAAAATTGTGTCAAAATTGAGGAAAGTATGCCTTTCATTTATTAATTTTGTTCATTAATTTGAAGTATAGTGGCTATAAAGTTGGTTTGTATGCCTTTTAGAGCTAATAAGATAGTAAAATTTGCTTGTGTAGCAAGAAAATCCTATGATCTTGTAATTGTATCATATGGCCTTTTGACCTGCTTGGTTCGGTAGACAAATACTTCCAGTACTTGGTTTGTTATGACATTGAATTTGGGCATATCAATTACCTACTCTTTAAAGCCTTCTATGCTCCATACACTTATGCCCTCTCAACGCGGCTGCCTCATTGTTTGACTGTTTCTATTTGTCTTTTCTTATAAACTACCTAACAAAGTGTATACCACTGCCAGAGGGGATCTTGCAATTGCAAGCATTTATAACACAAAAAATCCGTTTAATCAATTTTCATAATTGCAAACAGTGACCAGATCAAACCAGGGTCCAGGATACATAAATGACTTTTACACTTGACATAACGGCCCCTGGCAGTGCCAGGGTTGGGACTTGGGATGGGATTTGTAGAGGCCAGATTAGAGTTTTGTTGCAGAAGCATATGACTTTATCAAGTTCATGTGGTGATTGAATGAACAATATTATGACTTTGCGAGTATATAAGTCACTAAAAACTTTGAAAAAAAGCCTTACTTTTTAGGTCGATTCAAAAAATTATGCTGTTTTATAACTTTAAAGTTTTATGATGGGATATTTCATTTGTCCCTCGAGGTTAAACGAAAATATAATTACCCCTGCAAGATTTAAAATTATAAATCACCCATTGATTTTTGAATTCTGACGTTAAGTTAAACGGCAAAGGAGAAAAGAGAAAAAATACTTCATAATTTTATCAAAATAATCTCATATTCGGTCATTTGATAATAACAATTTACCCCCCAAGATTAAGCAAGAATACAAATTTCTCCTGCACGTTTTGAAATTACAATTTGTCCCCTTATTTTTTAATTTCGACGTTAAATTAAGTGAAAAAAAAAAGAGAGAAGATAATATATACTATTCAATCAAAATGCGTTTTTATATAAATACATACACGTTCAGTCACTTTCCCAACATTACCTAAACACTGTTACATTTCTTTCTTCCTTTGTCTCCTTCTCTGTCTCCCTAGTACTTCACCAGATCTTCCTCCTACACCCGCTACGACAAAGCGGGATTTTTTCTACGCCCATTTACGGCGGTTTTTAAAAACCGCCGTAGTGAGTCTTTACGGGAGTTTTGTGAACCGCCGTATAAGGAAATAAGAAAAGGCATTTCGATTTCACCCTAAATCCCAATTCGATTTCACCCTAAATGAAATTTCTCTCATCCCTCTCATCCCAATTAGATTGATTTTCCCTCTCACCCCTCTCGAATCTTTCTGCCATTCGTTTTTAGATTGATTGCCCTCTCGAAATTTTCCCTCTCATCCCTCTCATCCCAATTAGATTGATTGCCTTCCCGCGTCTCGATTACCAATTTCTCGCTACAACAAGATATTTGAGTTCAATTATTCCATTCGCGGGCAGCCCTGTCACATGCTGATGACCTTTGTCACTGGCCACTTCATGGAGGTGGAGTTCGAGGACCGCTAACACAAGTGGCATTCGTGCGACCTACTGATCTCTACAATGCTCCTGTCCGCAAATTTGTACCTGAGGCACTATCTTTTTTTAATTTTTTTTAAAAATGTTTCTGTTGAGCTAGTTAGAGCAAGGAGGAGTTGTTGACAAGTTTTAAGATATTTTTAAATTTATTTTTTTATAAATTTTATGTGAGATTATTGTTAATAATTCAAATGCTTATCCTGTTTGTATGACAAATTTTGTAGAAATTAGGGTGTTACTTTATAAGTTTCAAGAGATTTTTATGAGATTCTGAAAAATTTTAGTGAGATTATACCCGTTATTTTGATTAGTGCAGTTTGCTTGTAATTAGGCTAAATCACTTGAGAGGTCAATAAGAATTTTCTAAATTCATATCTGCTTTGTTAGAAACTTTCCTAGGATTTTCTGAAGCCCATTAAAATCTGCTTTGTTAGAAATTGCTTAGCTTATGGGCTTTTTAAAACTATCAGGGTATAGGACCACCTGAGTGAAAATATTTTGTTCGGAGTTGAAATATTAACGCTTTATATATTGTTTTCCTTTATGCTGTACAAAATCAATTCCATTCGTACAAATATATTTGCTGTTATTTATACTCTTTCATTTTAGTTGGAAATTTTGTAATACATGACAAGATAGGTATCTATTCTTTTTAATGGGAAGTTTGATAATACAGAACAAGATGGATATCAAGAGGACATTGGAGGAGGAATCTAGGAGTTGTCAGTGGCTAGTTTTATGGCTTGCTTGTGATAGAGAAGGAGAGAACATTGCGTTTGAGGTGATTGATGTTTGTAAAGCAGTAAATCATCATCTTGTTATACGGAGGGCTTAGTTCTCTGCATTGATTGACAGGTTTTTAAGGGCTGAAATTCTTTACTTCCTATTTCCATATTGCTTCTAAGTTTTAGCTTTTATCGATATTGGGTTTGTAAAATGGCAGAGAAATTCATCAGACAGTGCAAATACACGTTGATCCTAATCAGTGGTTTTCTGATGCTGTGGATGCTAGGCAAGTGAGTGCCTTAAATAATTATCAAAAATTTATGATTTTGTTATGGGTTGTGTTAGATCAAGTGTGATAGTTCCCTTGTGTAAATATATGTACGAGCGGCATTCCATTTATATCTGGTTTAATAGTTGATATCATCCTGCCAATAGCTGAGTTTTTTGTTTTAGTTTTTAATAGGATTCATTCTTTGCTAAATTTAACATATAGTTCAATATTCTCCATGTATTAGAAGTACATGTTTTGACCCTGGATAGATCTCTATAATTGTATGTCTATAAAGTTCATATTCTTATTATTATTGTTTTTGATACCCACATATAAGTTTTTATGTTCTTATGTAATAAAACCTTATTTTGAGCGCCTTTTTGATAACATAGTTACCACTTTTCGTTCATAAAGGCCTACAATTGGTTTTGAAAATGATCATTCTATAGAAAAGTTACAGAGAGATGTGATATTAAGTTTATATGAATAATATTTACATAAATATATAACTTTTACTTTTAAGTTCCCTGCTTGCCAAGACATGTTTGACCATTTCTTTTTCTTATCTGCAATTAGTTGTTAACTTAAGAGTTCAATTAGTTGTTAACTTAAGAGTTCAATGTTAGGATACTAACATTGTTTATGTAATTCATTATTCATTATTTGTATTTATATTTATTTCTTGTGGAAAGTGAATATATGCTTTCTAATTTTTACAGGAAATCGATCTTCGGATTGGTGCTTCTTTCACCAGGTTCCAGACAATGCTGCTGAGAGATAAGTTTCAAATTGATTTGCTACTGATGACAGAAATCTTGTTCTGATTTATGGTCCTTGTCAGGTATTGTAAAGGTATTGTAACAGTTCAACACATGAAGTACATAAAATTTAATGACCTACATGTCACAGAAGTGTGTGTGGTCTTTATGCAGTTTTATTTTTACTATATCTACTTTATTACAGTTTCCTACACTTGGCTTTGTTATGGAACGATATTGGGAGATTCAAGCACATGAACAAGAAGAGTTTTGGACTATCAACTGTTCTCATAGATCTGATGAAGGCATTGCTACTTTCAATTGGGTGTAAACTCTGAAGTTTTGGTGTTTTGTTTTGTCCTCTTCAGTTCTAGTAGTCATAAGGGTAAAACCAGAAATATTTTAACTTTGCAGGCGTGGACACCTATTTGATTATTCTTGTGCTGTTATAATTTATGAAATGTGTGTTCAGGAACCTACTACAACTGTGAGTCATCTTGAAATCTTATTCTTCAGAATAACGCTAATTTAGAGGTTTAGGTCACCACAATATTTGATGCTTGTACTTAATGACATCGTTCAGGTTACAAAGGTTAGACAACAGGAGAAGTTGAAGTATCCTCCATATCCTTTGAGTACTATTGAGCTTGAGAAACGTGCTTCACAGTACTTCCGAATGAGTTCTGAACATACCATGAAGGTAGACTCAACATTGCTTGATGTCCTGGTGCTTCAATACTTGTTAATTCTTTAGATTGGTCCAATCTAGCATTGTTCACTCAACATCACTGTTTATTCGACACTTGATACTGTTAACTGAAAACACTGTTCACTCGATACTGTTCACTGAAAATACTGTTCACTCGACACTTGACACTGTTCACTCGACAGCACTGTTCACTGTCGAGCGAAACACCAGAATCGAATTCCAGAGTTAGTTCAAAACGTCCCATTTCTAGATTTCAACTTCCAACTTCAAAAATTCACCAAAAATCCGTTTTAACTCCAAATTTAACGAAATCAGCAGCTATTTAAAGCTTAATCTGTCTATTTTCTTACACAAATGCAAGATCATGCAATTCTCAATCCAGAAAAATGCATCAACTCAAAAAACACAAGACAATCACATAAACTACAACTCCTTACAAAACAATTTCTACTCCACTTCATCAACACTTAATTTCACACATACTTCTTCATTCAATCACAACAAACAACTTGCAATAAGTAACTTCACTCATAATTCATCATCCAAGCAACCAAGAATTTAAGTTAAAACAAGTCACATGCATAACAACTAATATCAATTCAACAACCAAACACATAACATGAAGTAAGTATAGTGTTAGAAACCCCTACCTGTTTTCCAAGCTAAATTTCTTTGAAATTTCCCTCTCTTTTCTTCTCTCTCCTATTTCTTCTTCTTTTTCTCTTCTTATCCTCCTGGAAACGTGAACTCTTCTCTCTTCTCTTTTTTTTTCTTCTCCTTAATTCTAGAAAACTCTCTCTTATATACATATAAGGCCCCAACTCATGGGCCTAAATCCACACACCATCCAACCCACTAATCCTTAACCTAATTTCTAAGTTTTACAATACATAAATGCGTACATATCAATATTTATTATTTATTATTATTATTTTTTTGAAACTCCACAACCTACCCTCTTAAAAAAAATTTCGTCCTCGAAATTTGAAAATATGAGTCAGAAATTACCTCTTGCATTCAAAAGTTCAGGGTACTTTCTCTGAATCTCCGACTCTACCTCCCACGTGGCCTCTTCAACATCATGATGCTTCCACAAGACCTTGAGTAATGGGATGGACTTGCCACATAAGACTTGCATTCTCGAGTCCAAGATTTCAATAGGAACCTCTTCATATGAAACATCTTGTTGAATATTCAACTCACTCCAATCTAGCACATGTGTTGGGTGAGGCTCATAATTTCTTAGCATCGATACATGGAATGTGTTATGAATTCCCGATAACCATGGCGGCAATGCTAGCTCATAAGCTACTTCACCTACTCGCCTTAGGATTTCAAATGGACCAATGTAGCGTGGAGCAAGTTTACCTTTCTGGCCAAAACGCATCAAGCCTTTACGCGGAGACACCTTTAAAAACACATGGTCCTCCACTTTGAATTCTAACGGTTGTCTCCTTTTGTCTGCATAGTTTTTCTGTCGACTATGGGCTGTAAGCAAACGTTGACGTATCAATTTCACCTTTTCAGTTGTCTCTCGTACAAGCTCAGACCCTAATAAAGTAGCTTCTCCCACTTCCATCCAACATAAAGGAGACCTACATGGTCTACCATAGAGTGCTTCATAAGGTGCCATTCCAATACTTGACTGATAGCTGTTGTTGTATGTGAATTCCACAAGTGGTAGATGATCCTCCCAATTACCTTGGAAATCCATCACACAAGCTGTAGAGTCTTAAATGTAAATTTTATATATATATATATATATATATATATATATATATATGCATTTATATATATTATAAATTTTAGAAAATATGACTAAGGGTATTTGAGTAATTTTATGAGAATTGGGTTGGATAATAGAAGTGGGCTTGTGTTGGAAATTGGTAAAGGGGAATTGGGTTTGAATTTGAAATGGTTGGACTTAGGCCCATTGAGCCAAAGCCTCATGTATATAAGAGATGGGGTTTTCTAGAATGAAAGGAAGAAAAAAAAATAGAAGAGAAGAGGAGAAGGAGTTTACGGTTCCAGGAAGAAAAAGAAGAGAAAAAGAAGAAGAGAAAGGAGAGGAAGGAAGAAAGAGGAAAAATTTCAAGAAGTTTAGCTTGGAAATCAAGTAGGAGATTCTAACACTATACTTACTTCATGTTATGTGTTTTGTTATTGAATTGATATTGTTGTTATGTATGTGACATGTTTTGACTTGAATTCTTGGTTGCTTGGATGATGAATTATGAGTGAAGTGCTTATTGCAAGTTGTTTGTTGTGATTGCATGAAGAATTATGTGTGAATTGGAGTGTTGTTGAAGTGGAGTAGAGATGATTTTGTGAGAAGTGCAGTTTATGTGACTGTCTTGTGTTGATTGAGTTGATGCGTTTTTCTGGATTGAGAATTGTATGATTTCTCATTTGTTTTGGAAAATAGACGTATTAAGCTTTAATTAGCCGTTGATTTCGTTGAATTTGGAGTTAAAACGGATTTTTGGTGAATTTTTGAAGTTGGGAGTTGAATTCTGGAAATGGGACGTTTTGAACCAATTCTGGAATTCGGTTCTGGTGTTTCGCTCGATAGTGAACAGTGTCGAGTGAACAGTATTCGAGTGTTCGAGTGAACAGTGTTCGAGTGTTCGAGTGAAAAGTGTCGAGTGTTCGAGTGAACAGTGTTCGAGTGTTCGAGTGAACAGTGTTCGAGTGTTCGAGTGAACAGTGTTCGAGTGAAAAGTGTCGAGTGAACAGTGTTCTCGAATGAACAGTATTTCGAGTGAATAGTATTCTCGAATGAACAGTATTTCGAGTGAACAGTATCGAGAAACAGTGTCGAGTGTCGAGAAAAATTTCAGAACCACCCCAAATTGACTGTATACTTCCCAAAAAGTCCTGGATTTTGCATAAAAATCATATTTTCTTAAGATTTATCATAGTAATGATATTGTAAGACTATTAATGTATGCATTGGACCTTGGATGGGCCGTTTTGTATACGGATCCAAGGAGAATGCTGATAAAAGGATGATGTGATGTGTTGGACCTTGGGTGGACCGTTCTGTATACGGACCTAAGGGGAACACAGATATGATGATGTGATGTGTTGGACCTTGGGTGGACCGTTCTGTATACGGACCTAAGGGGAACACAGATATGATGATGTGATGTGTTGGACCTTGGGTGGACCGTTCTGTATACGGACCTAAGGGGAACACGGATATAATGATATGAGGTGTTGGACCTTGGGTGGACCGTTCTGTATACGGACCTAAGGGGAACACGAATGTTTCGATATGATATGTTGGACCTTGGGTGGATCGTTCTGTATACGGACCTAAGGGGAACACGAACAGAAATTTCATGTGTGAACGAACATAACAGTTTGATATATTAGTATTGGATGCCTATTCCTGTGATTGAATGTTTGTGGAATGTGAATAATTTCGTATAATGTTAGAACTTTCCTATTGGGCTTTAGGCTCACCCCCTGCCTCCACAGGTACACAGAAGGACGCTCATCCTAGAGATGTCCCAGAACTTTCTTAGGAGTCTGGAGTCAGTATGCATATAATTTTGGGGACTGTCTTGATTCTCCTAGTATGTAATGAGAGATTTTGCTTGGTGACAATTAACTGATGTAGTGATTTTGTCACCAGTGTATGTAAAATTAATTTTGAATAAATAGTCATAAGTTGTAATGAATTCTTGTGATGTATATATAAAAAAAAATTTATGAGATATGGATGACGTAATTTGTATTAAATTCTTATTCAATCACACCCTAAAATCTCTAAATAAGAGATGTTAGTGCGTGACAGGGTGGTATCAGAGCCTAGGCTTTACTGTGGACCTATGGAAAGGAGGTAGATGGTCTGGGAGGGGTAGAGTCATGTTTGTGCTCTTGCATGTGCCTTGAATAACTGTTTGTGGTGTTTATGTTCTAAATGTTGTAAATTTTCTCACTTATGTTTTTGCCACTGACAAAAATTAGATAATGAGTTCTCCTACGCGAAGTGCTTCAAGCTCTAACCCACCTGAGGGTGGTGAGAGGTCAGAATTTTATAGGGCCATGAGAGATGTGGCCAATACATTAGCCGAAACGGTGGCAAACACGGTTAGGGAGACTCTTCGTGCTAACCCACCACCGCCCCCTCAACCAGTGTTAGAGACGGGTGTTGACAATAGAATGAAGGGTGCACTTAGAGAAGTCCAACGCCATAATCCACCTACTTTCAATGGGGAGCCCGACCCGAATGTTGCAGAAGATTGGCTTATACGAGTTGAGCGCCTCTTCAATCTTTTGCAAGTTGAAGAAGATCTACGGGTTAGGGTGGCAACTCATCTGTTGTCAGGAGAGGCATTACAGTGGTGGACGTCTGTTGAGCGTATTCGAGGAGGGAACATTCTTACATGGAAAGACTTCTCTACTGCTTTTCTGGATAAATATTTTCCTACGGTTTTTCGAGACCAAAAGGAAAATGAGTTTATATACTTGACCCAGGGGAATATGACGGTGCAACAGTATGAGGCGCGATTTACTGCTTTATCCCGTTTTGTACCTGGGTTGGTGGCAGATGAGGCTAGCAAGGCCCGGAGATTTTTAAAGGGACTGAGAGATGACATCAGACCCTCAGTGGCAGTGTGTAGATTGACGACATATTCTGATGTGGTAGAGACCGCCTTAGTGGCAGAACAGGAGATATCCCAGAGTCACAGGGTGGGGGGTATTGGCATACCTCCTAGAGGAGCGAGACAGCAGGATCGTTCAGCTAAGAGACAGAGAACTCAGTCCAGTAGGACTTCCTTTAATTCTCAGTCTCAGCAGCTGCAATCTCAAGGCTCCATGGCAAGTGGGTCCTCACAGAGTCAACGAGTTTGTTATGGGTGTGGGAAACCAGGTCACTTGCGATATCAGTGTCCCAGATGTTATAGATGCGGACAATACGGTCATATACAACGGGATTGTCCGGCAGGGATGAGAGGTCCTCAGAGTGCCACTAGTCAAATTCCACCGACTTCTCGACAAGGGTCAGGGTCACAGACTAGACCTCCGTTTCAAGGACGTGATACTCATTCCTATCAGACATCTTAGAGGTCTCAGACAGCTTCTTCTCAATCCGTTAGACCTCCAAGATCAGTTCAAAGCACTAGACAGCAAGGACAGATGACTCAGGGACGAGTTTTTGCTTTGACTCAACCGACAGAGCCTGCAGACCACGGAGTTGTGGGAGGTACATTACTGGTTTTTAATGCATGGGCTCGTGTTTTATTTGATTCTGGAGCTACTCATTCTTTTATATCCACCTATTTTGCATCTGCATTAGGATTAGAGTCTGAGTTGTTGGATTCTGTATTACAAGTGGAGTCACCTATGGGTAGTATTTTAGAGGTTGGGAGGATATGTCGCTCCTGTATGTTAGAAATCAATGGGCACAGGTTATCATTTGATTTGATACTTATGGATTTCACGGAGTATGATGTGATACTAGGAATGGATTGGTTGTCTGCTTATCGAGTTCTATTGGATTGTCACAAGAAGAAAGTGATCATCCACATGCCGGGTGGCATCATTTTTAGTTTTTATGGGGATAAATATGCATTATTGCATTATCCTTTGCTTGGGTCGCAAAACAAGAAAGGGATGAGGAACATGATAGCAAGTATATTAGTAGAAGAGACTAATAATGGGGTTTCTGAACTTCCTCGGGTGGTGAATGAATTTCCTAATGTTTTTCCTGAAGAATTACCCGGGTTACCTCCAACTAGAGAAGTGTAGTTTGCTATTGAAGTGTATTCGGGCGTGGCACCTATATCAGTTGCTCCTTACCGAATGGCTCCAGCAGAGTTGAAAGAGCTAAAGCTGCAGATAGAAGAATTGTTAGAGAAGGGATTCATCCGACCTAGTACTTCTCCTTGGGGTGCACCAGCTTTGTTCGTGAAGAAGAGAGATGGTTCATTGCGTTTATGCATTGATTACAGGCAGTTAAATCGGGTTACAGTGAAAAACAAATATAATCTACCTAGGATCGATGATTTGTTTGACCAGTTGAGAGGATCTTGTTGTTTTTCCAAGATAGATCTTCGTTCGGGTTATTATTAGTTGAGAATAAAGGAAGGAGATATACCCAAAACCGCTTTTCGTACCCCGTATGGACATTATGAGTTTTTGGTCATGCCATTTGGACTGACTAATGCTCCTGCTGCCTTTATGGATTTGATGAATCGTGTTTTTAGACCTCACTTAGACCAATTTGTGATTGTGTTCGTGGATGATATCCTCATTTATTCTTCATCTGAGGTTGAACATGAGCAACATTTACGCGTGGCACTTCAAACACTGAGAGAGCATCGTCTTTATGCTAAGCTGAGTAAATGTAAATTTTGGCTATCAGAAGTAAAATTTTTGGGCCATGTGGTGTCAAGACAAGGAATCTCAGTGGACCCATCAAAAGTAGAAGCAGTTATGAAATGGGAACGACCAAAGAATGTGTTTGAAGTCCGCAGTTTCTTGGGTTTAGCAGGATATTATAGGCGCTTTGTTGAGAACTTTTCCCGATTGGCTGCTCCAATGACCAGGTTAACAAGGAAAGGAGTCATATTCGAATGGAATGATGCATGTGAGCAAGCATTCCAAGAATTGAAGAAAAGATTAACTTCAGCACCAATCCTTGTGATACCACAACGTGGAGTTGATTATGTAGTTTTCACTGATGCTTCCTTGGATGGGTTATGGTGTGTGTTAATGCAACAGGGTCGAGTTGTAGCCTATGCATCTCGTCAGTTGAAACCTCATGAGCAGAATTATCCCACCCACGACTTAGAACTTGCTGCGGTAGTGTATGCTTTGAAGATTTGGCGACATTATCTGTATGGCGAGAGGTTCGAAGTCTTTTGTGATCATAAAAGTTTAAAATACATTTTCACTCAAAAAGACTTGAATCTGAGACAACGAAGATGGATAGAGTATTGGGAAGACTATGATTTCTCAATCCAATATCATCCAGGAAAGGCAAATGTGGTGGCTGATGCATTAAGTAGGAAGTCGAGGGCCATGGTTAGTGCAATGATAGGGGAGTGGAGCATGTTGCGATCTGTTTATGATTATGATATCTTGGTTGAGGATCGCGGAGATCAAATTTGCCTTTTTACACTTATTGCCCAATCGTCTCTTGTGAATAGAGTGATTGAATGGCAACATCAAGATTCAGAGACCAGAGCCTTATATGAGCACGTATTACACGGTGATGGGAGTGTGGATTGGACCATTGGTGCAGATGGGAGTCTACGATTCAAGGGCAGAATCTTTGTTCCATCGAGTAAAGAGTGTAAAGATGATATTCTTAAGGAATTTCATCATTCTAAATTTGCTGTTCATCCTGGTGGTACAAAGATGTATCATAATTTACGTCGACAGTTTTGATGGAAAGGAATGAAGAAGGATATTGCTGAATATGTGGCTAGATGCCTTACTTGTCAACAAGTGAAGGCTGAGCATCAAAGACCTGCAGGACTACTCCAACCATTACCTGTAGCAGAGTGGAAATGGGATCACATCACCATGGATTTTGTTACTGGATTACCACGTTCTTTAAAAGGGAAGGATGCAATCTGGGTGATTGTAGATAGATTAACCAAAGTATCACACTTTCTTCCTATACGTACAACCGATTCAGTGGATGTTTTGAGTCAGCTGTACATTAAAGAAATTGTAAGATTGCATGGAGTTCCAGTTTCAGTGGTGTCAGACAGAGATCCCCGGTTTACAGCTCAATTTTGGCAAAGCCTCTAAAGAGCTATGGGCACTCAGTTGTTATTTAGTACAGCCTTCCATCCTCAAACTGATGGTCAATCAGAACGTACTATTCAAATTTTAGAAGATATGCTGAGAGCTTGTGTGATGGATTTCCAAGGTAATTGGGAGGATCATTTACCACTCGTGGAATTCGCATACAACAATAGCTACCAGTCAAGTATTGGAATGGCACCTTATGAGGCACTCTATGGTAGACCGTGTAGGTCTCCTTTATGTTGGATGGAAGTAGGGGAAGCTACTTTACTAGGGCTGAGCTTGTACGAGAGACAACTGAAAAGGTGAAATTGATACGTCAACGTTTGCTTACAGCCCAAAGTAGACAGAAAAGCTATGCAGACAAGAGGAGACGACCATTAGAATTCAAAGTGGGGGACCATGTGTTTTTAAAGGTGTCTCCACGTAAAGGCTTGATGCGTTTTGGACAGAAAGGTAAACTTGCTCCACGTTATATTGGTCCATTTGAAGTCCTAAGGCGGGTTGGCGAAGTAGCTTATGAGCTAGCATTGCCGCCACGGTTATCGGGAATTCATAACACATTCCATGTATCCATGCTAAGAAAGTATGAACCTCACCCAACACATGTACTTGATTGGAGTGAGTTGGATATCCAACAAGATGTTTCGTATGAAGAGGTTCCTATTCAAATCCTAGACTCGAGAGTGCAAGTCTTGCGTGGCAAGTCCATCCCATTACTCAAGGTCTTGTGGAAGCATCATGATGTTGAAGAGGCCACATGGGAGTTAGAGTCAGAGATTCAAAGAAAGTACCCTGAACTTTTGAATGCAAGAGGTAATTTCTGATTCATGTTTTCAAATTTCGAGGACGAAATTTTTTTTTTAGGAGGGTAGGTTGTAGAGTCTCAAATGTAAATTATATATATATATGCATTTATATATATTATAAATTTTAGAAAATATGACTAAGGGTATTTGAGTAATTTTATGAGAATTGGGTTGGATAATAGAAGTGGGCTTGTGTTGGAAATTGGTAAAGGGGAATTGGGCTTGAATTTGAAATGGTTGGACTTAGGCCCATTGAGCCAAGGCCTCATGTATATAAGAGATAGGGTTTTCTAGAATGAGGGGAAGAAAAAGGAACAAGAAGAGAAGAGGAGAAGGAGTTTACGGTTCCAGGAAGAAAAAGAAGAGAAAAAGAGGAAGAGAAAGGAGAGGAAGGAAGAAAGAGGAAAAATTTCAAGAAGTTTAGCTTGGAAATCAAGTAGGAGATTCTAACACTATACTTACTTCATGTTATGTGTTTTGTTATTGAATTGATATTATTGTTATGTATGTGACATGTTTTGACTTGAATTCTTGGTTGCTTGGATGATGAATTATGAGTGAAGTGCTTATTGCAAGTTTTTTGTTGTGATTGCATGAAGAATTATGTGTGAATTGGAGTGTTGTTGAAGTGGAGTAGGGATGATTTTGTGAGAAGTGCAGTTTATGTGACTGTCTTGTGTTGATTGAGTTGATGCGTTTTTCTGGATTGAGAATTGTATGATTTCTCATTTGATTTGGAAAATAGACGTATTAAGCTTTAATTAGCCGTTGATTTCGTTGAATTTGGAGTTAAAACGGATTTTTGGTGAATTTTTGAAGTTGGGAGTTGAATTTTGGAAATGGGACATTTTGAACCAATTCTGGAATTCGGTTCTGGTGTTTCGCTCGACAATGAACAGTGTTTTCGAGTGAACAGTGTCGAGTGAACAGTGTTCGAGTGTTCGAGTGAACAGTGTCGAGTGTTCGAGTGAACAGTGTCGAGTGTTCGAGTGTTCGAGTGAACAGTATCGAGTGTTCGAGTGAACAGTGTTCTCGAATGAACAGTGTTTTCGAGTGAATAGTGTCGAGTGTTCGAGTGAACAGTGTTCTCGAATGAACAGTATTTCGAGTGAATAGTATTCTCGAATGAACAGTATTTTCGAGTGAACAGTGTTCTCGAATGAACAGTGTCGAGTGAATAGTATTCTCGAATGAATAGTATTTTCGAGTGAACAGTGTCGAGTGTCAAGAAAAATTTCAGAACCACCCCAAATTGACTGTATACTTCCCAAAAAGTCCTGGATTTTGCATAAAAATCATATTTTCTTAAGATTTATCATAGTAATGATATTGTAAGACTATTAATGTATGCATTGGACCTTGGATGGGCCGTTTTGTATACGGATCCAAGGAGAATGCTGATAAAAGGATGATGTGATGTGTTGGACCTTGGGTGGACCGTTCTGTATACGGACCTAAGGGGAACACGGATATGTTGATGTGATGTGTTGGACCTTGGGTGGACCGTTTTGTATACGGACCTAAGGGGAACACGGATATGTTGATGTGATGTGTTGGACCTTGGGTGGACCGTTTTGTATACGGACCTAAGGGGAACACGGATATAATGATATGAGGTGTTGGACCTTGGGTGGACCGTTTTGTATACGGACCTAAAGGGAACACGGATATAATAATATGAGGTGTTGGACCTTGGGTGGACCGTTTTGTATACGGACCTAAGGGGAACACGGATATAATAATATACGGTGTTGGACCTTGGGTGGACCGTTCTGTATACGGACCTAAGGGGAACACGGATATAATGATATGAGGTGTTGGACCTTGGGTGGACCGTTCTGTATACGGACCTAAGGGGAACACGAATAGAAATTTCATGTGTGAACGAACATAACAGTTTGATATATATTAGTATTGGATGCCTACTCCTGTGATTGAATGTTTGTGGAATGTGAATAATTTCGTATAATGTTAGAACTTTCCTACTGGGCTTTAGGCTCACCCCCTGCCTCCACAGGTACACAGAAGGACGCTCATCCTAGAGATTTCCCAGAGCTTTCTTAGGAGTCTGGAGTCAGTATGCATATAATTTTGGGGACTGTCTTGATTCTCCTAGTATGTAATGAGAGATTTTGCTTGGTGACAATTAACTGATGTAGTGATTTTGTCACCAGTGTATGTAAAATTAATTTTGAACAAATAGTCATAAGTTGTAATGAATTCTTGTGATGTATATAAAAAAAAAATTTATGAGATATGGATGACGTAATTTGTATTAAATTCTTATTCAATCACACCTTAAAATCTCTAAATAAGAGATGTTAGGGCGTGACAGCTATAAATGCATCAGATTTAATGACCATATGTGCAATACGCTCATGCATACTAGAAACCTGTAACTCTTCCCCTATGGTGTTGCCTACGATATCTCGTACAGCTAATGGTTTAGGGATAATGCCGAGAACTTTGCTTCCTCCTAAGGATGCAGCTGTCGACACACACCCCATTAACCCAAGACTACCCCTCCATAAATCAAATTAATACCCCTCGCAGCTAATGTCCTACCAAGATCAAGAGCTGCTGTGGTAAACTCTCCATCTTTACCAAATTGCGATCAGCAAAATACGCATATATTGCGGAATCGCCGAATTGGTGTTTTCTCCATTTCTACAAGTGCTCTAATCTTGTGTAAGACAGTTAGATATTATGCTTTTCAATTGCAAGACAGGTTATGGAATGACATATGAAAATATGCAGAATGTATATATACACCCATAAACTCTCAAATTTTGACACATGGGGCCATACTTTCGGTGCGGGTTGCTCGATGCAGATTTATCGCCCCAAGATTTGAAAAAATGAGATATGCTTTCGTCGAAGTTTGACAAAACCTACACACTTGTCTCCCACGTGAAGCATGGAAAATGGAGATACACTTTCGGCGGGGGTTGACAAAACCCCCACACTTGTCTCCCACGTGAAGCATAAAAATAGAGATACACTTTCGGTGGAGGTTGACAAAACCTCCACACTTGTCTCCCACGTGTACTTATGGCATAGGGTAGTCATATGGTTTGTCAAAAAGAAAACTTGAAATTAAAACAAACAAAATCAACAAACAACAACAACACAAAAACAACATTGATAATCGATCAAACGAAACAAGAAGAAAATAAAATTCGACAACAACAACACACATTCAAATATACAAGTAGTTGTGATTGTGGCTCACATCTTCCTCTGGTTTTACGTCCAGTAACGGTTGACACGCCTTCTATGAGTCGGGGATTTGCTTCCCATCCAGTTTTCTTATAAACTGGCAAACAGGGTCGTTTTAGTCAGATTCCCTAGACTATAACCTGTCTCTTATACACATCTAGATGTGTATAAGAGACAGAGATTAAGCAATTCACGCTGAACAAGTCCACAAGAATGTGACTCGAGAGTTAACAAAACATTAGCCAGCGACTCATTACTCAAACCATTCTTAATAAATGAAAGTTTATCTTCTCTGTTCCTAGACACAAAACCTAATGAACGAGAAGTCTGGTTACAATTCCATCTAGCACATTTATAACATACTTGTAACCTTTTCGCTCTTTACCTCTTGGCGTAGTAGCTTTTTCCTAGACCAGGCATGTATTTTGCGAGATTAATGTCCGGCTCACCGGACAATCTCACCTTGGCTTCGATAAGCCATCGGATATCAGCAGGCACATTTAGGAGCATCAACGCACAAAGTCTAGTCATCCGTACTTTATAAATTTTAAACACAGCATTTTGAGGAAGTGAAGGGAAATATTTATGAAGGTTAGACAGAAAGATATCGGCATCCATTGAAGAGGAGAAAAGAAGAGATATTACCGATAATGCGATCGGGTTTGTTTTTCTCCAAGATATGCACGTTTCAAACCTTTGGCGAATGACTTCAACTTCCTTTGGATGTTTCCACAAGCTGCTAAAGCAACGAAATGAGCTTCAAAGCACAGGATTAATGGAAACAAATTGGACAAAAGAAGGAAAAGAAAAGAGCAGAAACGAAAATAAAGACACATAAAAGAGATAACAACACAATAACAAACAAAAGTCAAAAACAAGTAAAAAAAATATAAAAACAAATGAGACAGATGGCAAAGAGAGATAAAACCTGTCAATTTGATGGCCTATGAAAGGAATCTCCTCGAGACACAAAAATCGATCATTATTACCTCATTTTTTTTTCTTTTCTTCTTTTTTTTTATTTTTCAAAACATTGGGTTGCCTCCCAATAAGCGCTTGGTTTAACGTCCTCAGCCCGACGTTGGTTCCATCATGAGAGGATCCAATTTCTGTTGTGCTTCTCTAATGGGCTTTGATCCCTCTTCTAACAAGATACGGTCAATGCATATGGATGGGCCTTGGATTTCAACAATTGTCCACTCAATAGCTATTTTGTGATCTGTAAGTATTCGGACGAGTTTATCTTCTTGTGTTCGTGCAAGGCCCATTTCCATGGTAACTCGCAAAGTATCATTCTCACCCAAGAATCCATAATTCAAATGATCTGGAAGTGACTTAAGCTCTAAGGTATTGGCTTTCATCACAGAAGGAAGAAGTTTCTCTTAGATAACGGGCATTCAATGTCGAAACATCCATACCTATTTGTGGCGATAGCTATAGTCTCATCCAAGCTTGTCACAGCTTCCTCCACTTCTTTATACACTTGTATCAGCTTTCTTGGTTCTTTGAAACTTTCTATCCTTATGTGTTCACTAATAACAACATCCACTCCATTCTTGCGAGTTAACTCAAAACATTGTTGTGGCAAATGATCAATAACGTCAACTGCAAAAACAGAATGTAAGTCATTAAAGTACCTCATTTCCTCAAAAATATTAAAAACAGCATCACCTTTCCATTCAAAATCAAACTCTATGGTCAGAATTGGCCATCATGAACATCAATCTTGGTTCTAGCAGTTTTCGAGAATGGTCTCCCTATAAGAATCGGTGTTGGATTAGGAGATGTCTCATCCTCTATTTCAAGAACATAAAAGTCTACTGGGAAAAACAATTGATTCACCTGCACAAGCACATCTTCCACAACTCTTTTGGTATATGCATTAAAACGATCAGCAATTTGAATGGTAATACCAATTTTCGCAAAAGGTCCAAGATTTAAATAAGCATAAATAGAATATGGCATGATGTTAATAGATGCTTCTAAATCTAACGTAGCTCTTTCAAACTTGGTATTATCAATGGTGCATAGAATCTGTCTCTTATACACATCTAGATGTGTATAAGAGACAGCATCTGGATCTTTGCATTTCGGAGGAATTTTTCTTTGCAATACAGCTGAAACATTTTCCCCCACACTTACTTTCTCATTCCCTTTTAAATTTCTCTTATTGGTGCATAACTCCTTGAGACATTTTGTATAACGAGGTACTTGCTCGATAAAATCCAGAAGTGGTACATTTACCTCGATTTTGCAAAAAGTTTTTAGGATTTTCTGTTCTTGTTCCTCCTTCTTCGATTTTGCAAATCTACTAGGAAAAAGTGGAGGAGTAACATATGAAGGAATGGGAGTTATAGGATTTACCTGAGAAGTCAATGTTTTGTTCATGGTGGATGTGGTATCATCTCCTTCATCAGTTTGTGATTTTCCCGGTAAGACATCTAATTGCTCTCCACTTTGCAAAGTTATCGCACTAGTAGTCTCGCTTGGATTGATCACCGTTTGAGAAGATAATTTTTCTGAGTCTTGGCCCTCGAATTTGCTCATGCTAGTAGCCAATTGTCCCATTTGATTTGCGAGGTTTTGGATACTTGCCCCAATTTCCTGCTGGAATTGCATTGTGTTAGTGGCAAGTGCATTAACAATATCTTCGAGAGACATACCTGAGTTTTGTGAAGCTGGTTGCGGTGCTAGATGTGGCATTGGTGGTGGTTGCATTTGAAAAGGTTGCTGCACTCTAGGTTGATTGAAACCTTGTGGCCGATTTGGTATCACATTTGGAGTGATTGGTTGATGATTCCAGTAACTGGAATTATGGTGATCTTCCCATCCAGCATTGTAATTGTTAGAGAAAGGATCATACCATTGCCTCGTTTGTCCTGGAAATCCACCCATGGCATTGGCTTGTTCCATATATTCTTCTTGTAAAGTTGGATACATGTCGATTGGATGCTCCATCGTAGAAAATATCCCACATTCATAAGATTTTTGCATATCTCCTACAGCCATGTTTTCCACAAGAGAGGTTAGCTCAGAAAGTTGTTGTTCAAAGTTTGGAGTGCTTACCTCATTTACTCTCCATGGTACTTGTGGCTCAAATCCGCTACTGAATTGATAGAAGTTTACTTCCATGTTGTCTAAACACAAACAATCAGAAAAGAAAAACAAAGAAAATATGAATCAACAATGAAAACAAAATAACAAATCGATTAGAAAATCAATCCCCGGCAACGGCGCCAAAAACTTGATGCGTTCGAAACTATCAAGTATACTAGTCGCACAAGTAATAAAGTGATGAGTGAGATATCGTTCCCACGAGGATTGATTCTAATTAAATTTGTTATTTTTCAGCAACAATAAACTAAATATAGGGGGTTTGTTGAATGATTAATTAAACTGAATACGAAGGCAAATAAAGAATAACACAACACAATATTAAATGAATTGAAAATTCAATGAGAGACATTTGGTTAAGGGTTCTTTCTCTGCCACAAGATATGAATTTGTGAATTAACATAGAATTGTAATCCAATTACAGCATTGAAGTTATCAACCGTAGATAACAACAAGCTCTGTTATCCCAATCTTTCCTTACTTTGTTGTTAAATAAAACAAGCTCTTTATTTAATCTCTATCCATTAAACAACCTAGAACAAGCTCTCTAAGTTTAATTCAATGGAAGCATTACGATTAGAAAGATAGGTTGATCTAAGCAATAATCACACAAGTTCAGATTATTTAACCTAGGTTGTATTTTCCAATTGCAATCTCTGATCACAATTTTGCTACTAATGATTGAAATTCATGACAATTACGGATCAAGATTTCTAATCTAGCAATAGACAACAACAGATTATATTCAGTTGGCCATTCTAAATACAATCAGTAAGCAATCATAAGCATTAGATATGGGAAAATACAAGCAACTTCAATTAGAGAATTGGATAACAATTTCTTACACAATCTACTCACAAATTCCATATCAAGGGCTTTGAAATCACCCTCAACCAATTCAGATTTAGTTACACATATTCAATCATAATAACATATACAATACAGAGAAATTCCAGAATTGAAAAGGAAAGAAAGAACTTAGCAAATTCTTTGAAAATCTTCTTTGTATATGAATCTTCTTGGAATTGTAGTTCCTCCTCTTTCAAAATCTTCTTTCTCCTTCAAGAACTCCAAGGGATGAGAGAAATACAGAAATGCAGCCTCCTCCCACGTTTTCCCCTCTTCAAGTTATGAAAATAAAACCCTAAAATGTGTTTAAATACTCTGCTACAGTGACTTGCTACAGTTCCCCGTATTATACATGCTACAGTGACTTGTGGAATTATATTTCTATACATCTCACACTGTTTTGATTAGAACTTTTGGTACACTGAATGGATTTATAAACCGTACATTTCTCCAGAAAATAGACTTCGAGAGCTTTCCAACGGTATATAACATGTCATCGGGTTCATTGTATATCAATACAATTGAATCCGAGAAGATCACTGACTAGCAGAGGTGAAAATGAAGGGTTTTACTCCATTTTTGTGCAAGTTGCTCCAAAACTCCTACAAACATCAAAACCACACAAAAACATAAAAATACCAAGGAATAGAGCAAAGAAACATGGACGAATTGATATAAAAGTAATACATAAATAGACACCTATCACTACTCGACTATGGCATATGCGTCTAAGGCATATAAGTGAACAAGGGATGTTAGAATTGAGTAAACGAGGTTTACCTGGTGGCCTAAAGATTTTCAAACTCGATTTTTGTGAGCATTGTGTCTTTGAAAAATAATGTATAGTGAAGTTTGAAACTTTTATTCATCATACGAAGGGTACAGTTGATTACATCCATTCAGATTTGTAAGGTCCAACATCTACCCCATCCAAAAGTGAATTTCGATGGAAGTTGACATTTATTGATAATTATTCAAGAAAAGTATGGGTATATCTCTTGAAGTACAAAAATGATGTGTTCGCCAAATTTTAGTAGTTTAAGAGTTTGATCAAAAATTAGACAAGCAAAAAGATCAAATGTTTGAGAACTGACAATGTCTTGGAATTCTGTTTTAGAGAGTTTGATAAGTTCTACAAGAAAGAAGTCATAGTGAGACATCGCACTGTTTAAGGAACATTACAACAAAATGGAGTAGCAGAACTGATGAACAAAACACTATTACAGAAAGAATGGCGTCTTCTTTTTAATTCTGGATTATCAAAAGATTTTTGTGCTGAAGCAATCAATACTGCTTGCTACCTTGTGAACAGATTACCATCAATTGTTCTTAGTTTAAAAACTCCATAAGAGGTGTGGTACAGAACTCCTACTGATTACTTAGAGCTAAGAGTATTTGGGTGTCTTGCTTACACATGTAAATGATGGAAAGCTTGATCCTAGAGAAAAAAAGTGTATATTTCTAGGTCATGTACAAATGTTAAAAGATCCAATTTGTGGTGTCTAAGTCCTAAGTCACGCAAATTCCTATATAGTAGAGATGTTGTTTTTTATGAAACATTTATGCTTCATCCAAAAGAAAAATCAACAGATGAAAGTTTGAATAAGGGTACTAACAAGTAGGTGAAGCTTAAGGTAGATACTTTACATCAATCTAGTTATCCAAAAGATTAAGAACAAGATATTGTACATGTACCCTGGGAACAACAACATAGTATTGCAACTGGAGGAACAAAAAGGAGAATCAAACGCCTCAACGATGTGGCCATGCAGATTTGGATCACTATGCATTGCTACAATAGAGACAATTGACAATCAAGAACCTTCTACTTATTCAGAAGCCATCTCTAGTAGTGATTCTGAAAATGGATTATTGCTATAAACAAAGAGATTGGGCCCATCCATAAAAATCATAAACGGGAGTTGGTCAAACTGCCCAAAGATCAAAAAATTGTTGGGTGCAAATGGATATTCAAGAAGAAAGAAGGAATATCAGGATTTAAAGCAGCTAGATTCAAGGCATGCTTAGTTGCAGAGAGTTTTAGTCAAAAGGAAGTTGTAGACTTCAATGAATTATTCTTACCTATTGTGAAGCATAGCTCTATTTGCATGTTGCTTGCCATTATTGCAATGTTTGACTTATAGTAAAAACAATCAATTTCAAAGCAGCTTTCTTGCATGGCGAGCTTGATGAAGAAATCTACATGCAATAAACATAAAGATTTGTGGTTCAAGGAAAAGAGGAACATGTTTGCTTGCTAAAGAAATCCTTATATAACCTGAAGTAGTCTCTTCGGCAGTGGTTGTTTGTGTACTTGCTATTGTATATGGATAACATGCTTATAACTACTAAAAGCATGTCTGAAATTAATAGGTTGAAGACTTTACTCAACAATAAGTTTGAAAAATGAATGACTTGGATGCTGCTAAGAAGATTTTGGGTGTAGAGATTTATAGAGATCGACCTAGTGGCAAGTTTTACTTATCACAAAAGAAGTATATTGAGAAAGCACTACAACGGTTTGGTATACAAAATTCTAAACCTATAACTACTCTAATTGCAACACGTTTTAAGCTCTTAGCATTGTTGTCACCTCAATCAAAGGAGAAGGAGGAGCGCATGGCTCATGTTCCTTATGCAATGATTTACACACGACCGAATATCATATGTTGTTAATTTTGTTACCCGATATATGGGTAGTCCAAGAAAAACTCATTGGCAAGCTGTGAAATAGAGCCTTCATTACTTAAGGGGAACTACAGATGTTGGTTTGATATATGGAAGAAAATCAAGCTTAATAGCAACGTTGTTGGTTTTGTTAACTCTAATTATGCTAGATATTTGGATAAAAAAAGATCTTTGACCAGATATGTCTTCATACTTTTCAGTTATGCCATTCGCTGGAAAGCAACTTTGCAATCTACAATTGCTTTGTCTACTACTAAAGCTAAAAACATGGCAACAACAGAAGTGTTAAAGGAAGCGATTTGGTTAAGAAACTTGGTGACTAATCTTGGCTTAAAATAGGATGCTACTGTTGTTTATTGTGATAGCCAAAGTGCAATATATTTGATCAAAAATCAAATGTGCCATGAAAGGACCAAGCATATTAATGTTACATATCATTTCATTTACAAGATTGTATATGAAAGAACGGTTATTGTGAAGAAGATCTTTACTACAGACAATCCAACGGATCTGATAACTAAGTCAATTCCAATAGTCAAGTTCAAAAAGAGTTTGGACTTGATTGGTATTTACAGTTGCTAAATTCCTTAAGCAATTTTGGAGAAAATAATTGTAGAAGCTTGATTATGGAGTATTTCACTATTTAAGCCAAGATGGAGACTTGTTAAAGGTGGCTCAAATAGTGAATTAATTATGGCTCAAATAGTAAAGCCATGATTGTGTTGACTTGGAATGACACAAATGTTAGGGACAAAATTAGTGTCCACCGAAAGTTAATCACATTATCAAAATATCATGCAAATTTGGGGGCTCCATACTTCAAGAAATAAGTCTTGTTCCATCAAAAGATTTGATGGCTTCACATTCATCCCTCAAGTATAAATAAGAGCGCATGTAAAGCTTCAAACCATCCTAAAAATAATTTTGAGAGCTTGTAGTATGGGTGTTCAAAATCCAAATCAATTCGTCCAAACCGACTAATCCAATCCAAATCGATCTAATTTTGATCGGATTTGGTCAATTGACAGATTGGATTGGATTGGGATTTTTGAAACTGAATTAATTGGATCGGATAACGAATCCTATTATAAAAATTCACTATAAACCAATCCAATCCAATCCAAATAATAGGTAATAATATTAACTATGTAATATCCAAAGAGTTGTTCTTTTCAGCCCCCACTTTTATTTTATTTTGTTTTACAATATTGCCCTAGAATAAAATTGTTAAAAAGGACAATTTTCTGTACAATCACTTATAATTAATGGTTGTTCATTCGGATATGGTGCATGAATCCTGATTGATGTGGTTTAGGCTGTTCAAGCAAGCAACCTTACTAATAAGGTCGTATACACAGGCTCATGCTATTTGTTATAGTTAAGTCTTTGAAAGAATGCTTGGCTTGGATGAACTTAAATAAGACTTAAAAAGGATGCTATCCAAATAGGATGTGGCCAAATATATCTTTTATGCTTTGAAGTAGACTGGACGGAATGAAGAAGGTTCCAGCATTGTCTGAAGTTCCTTTGAAAGTGCCCTTGTCCACTGATTCAAATTTTTTATACACCGTTAAGAATAATGAACATGGAACATCAACATGTTACGGATAAAGAAATAATTTAACTAAACTAGAAGGATAGAAGTGCGTGCAATGAAAAACCTAGTTATATATTAAAAGGATATTTAAGAAATTAAATGGGGTCTAATAAGAAAGATATAAGGAGTTAATATTTTTATGATTGTATTTAGAATTAGCGGTTGAAGAGATAGAAAGTGACAGCTGAATAGAACAACCCTATCTAAAAATTAAAACTAACCCAGCCCAATGTAAATTTATAATTTGAATGTAATAAAATATGTTTAGCTCTAAATTAAGTAATCGAAAATTACACTTTTATTTTCTCTTTTGTAGCCAATAGTCTTTTTTTTTTTTTTTGTCTGTTGTAGAAGTTGTAGGTGCTGCAGCAAAAAATACATTTGATGATCATGATTCATATAATGTATTTGTGATATATTTAAGTCATAAGTTTAAATATAACTTAGTTATTATTATTTTTTTATTTGATGAATTGTCTTTTCATGTCTTTCAAAGTTATCTCAATATAAAAGCTATCAATTCTTATCAATTATTTATTCATGTTTGCAGTGCATTATTTAATATGCATGGATGACGTTGAGTTAACGCTGTTGGAAATTTAAAAGGTTTGAATGGAAATTGATTTGTAACTCATGTATTATTGAATGAATAAGTGGTTACGAGTATAATATGAAATTGAATAAAAGTTGATATGGAATTAAATAGAAGTTAGTGTTTGAAATTACTTAAGTTTAAGTTACAAATTTCATAGCTTATGTAAAGAGGTTCTCTCTCATTTGTTCAACACATCACAAGTTAGCTTTCTCTTTCTTTCTAGCTTCTTTATATCTTACTTTCTTTTGTTATTAGCTTCTAGTTCTAAAGTTCGTGATAGACTTCAAAGGTTTCCAGTTCGCTTAAGTAGAATAGTAGTGTTTCTCTTGCTACTAGTTGTCGTTGTATCATGAGAAACAGACGCCAATAAAATTCTCACGCACCTAGTGGAGAAGGCAAATCTATTTTGAGAAAATCGTGTGATACACAAGCCTCGACGGATAATTTCTATCACTAGAAAGAGCTTCCAGTTGATAATTTTATTTTAAAGTTAAATTAAATTATTTTTATATGTTATCCTTATATATTGCATACATTTTCTAACAAACTTAAAACAGATTTTTGCTTTATATAAAGTTTTTAAAAGTGGCATGTTAGAATCTAATTATATATATATATATATATATATATATATATATATATATATATATATTGTGTGACATTTTTGTGGAAGGCCTTTTATAGTTTGTTGGTGTCAATTGGATACTAACTAGATAGAGAAGTTCTATCTAATGAGACTGGGTTTGAAGTGGAAGCAACTGTGACCCCTCTACGTCTTTCCTGGGATTTTCTTATAAAGAAATTATATCTAAGGAGGCTGGATTTTAAGTGAGACTTGTTTGTGAACCCTCCGGTCTTTCCTGGGAATTATCTATTATTCAATTGTTCACACAAACTATAGTTTGTTCAAGAAATTAAAAAACGTTTGATTTTTTAATTTCAGTTGTTGTTGAGATGACTGGTATTACGACTGGTTCTCAACAACCTAATGCAACTACTGCCTCAGCTGTATCTGTTTCGATTCCTATGAACCATGGTGAAAAACCAAAGAAATTCGGTGGATTGAATTTCAAGAGGTGACAGTAAAAGATACTGCTTTACTTGACAACTCTGGGTCTAGCAAGGTTCTTAACTGAAGATCTACCTAAACTCAATGAAGGAGAGCAAGATGTCTAAGTCGTCAGTGTTGTTGAGGCTTGGAAGCATTCTGATTTCTTATGTCGTAATTATGTTACGAATGGCTTGACAAACTCATTATACAATGTTTATATTGAAAAAAAAAATCGGCTAAGGAATTATGGGAGTCTTTAGAGAAGAAATATAAGACAGAGGATGCTGGCTCTAAAAAGTTTGTGATGGGACGCTTTCTTGATTATAAGATGGTGGACACTGAGAGTGTGATAAGTGAAGTGTAAGAGATCCAAGTGATCCTTCATGAGATACCTACTGAAGGGATGGTTATTAGTGAAACGTTTCAAGTAGCAGCTATGATTGAGAAGCTACTCCCTGCGTGAAAGGATTTCAAGAATTATGTCAAGCACAAGAGAAATGAGATGAACATGGAAGAGCTTGTAGTCAGACTTTGTATTGAAAAAGACAACAGAGGCTCAGAGAAGAGAAGTTCAACTCTTGAAGTGGCAAAGGCTAATGTAGTATAGTATAGTCAAGGCTCTAAGGCAAAGAAGAGCAAGTCAAATAAATGGTCTAAGCTAGGGCCTAAAGGTGGAATTTCTAAGAAACAGAAGTTTCAAGGAAAGTGCTTCAACTGTGACAAGATGGGTCACAAGGCTTCAGACTGTCGATTTCCAAAAAAGAAAAAGAATGAATCTAATATGGTGGACAACATCACACAAGACGTATCAAAGCTAAGCCTGTTTGTTGTTATTTCTAAAGTTAATCTAGTTAGGTCTAACCCAAAGAATGGTGGATTGACACTGGAGCTATAAGCCATGTTTGTTCTAACAAAGGCCTCTTCACAACCTTTGAACCCATTAAGAATGGGGAGAAGCTCTTCATGGGTAACTCATCCACATCTGAGATAAAAGGTCTGGGAAAGAGCTGACTCTAAATAATGTAATATAAGTGCCAGAAATCCGCAAGAACTCAGTGTCTGATTCATTGTCGAATAAGCATGGATTTCGCATGATTTTTGAGTCAAATAAATTTGTACTTACCAAGGGTGGTATGTATGTTGGAAAGGCATATGAGAGTGAGGGTATGTTTAAACTCAATGTAATAACTGTAAAGCCCGAAATCAATAAAGCTAGTTCTTCTGCTTATTTGATTGAGTCTTCCTTTTTATGACATGGTAGACTAAGACATATTAATTATAATACATAGCGTAGATTAATTAACTTAAATCATATTCCTGTTTCCAAATTGATTTAAAACATAAGTGTGAAACTTGTGCTGAGGCGAAATTGACAAGGTCATCTTTTCAAATTATAGAAAGAAATACTAAACCTCTTGATTTAATTCACAGTGATATTTGTGATTTGAAATTTGTTCAAACAAGAGATGGCAATAAGTATTTTATTACTTTTGTCGATAATAGCACAAAATATTATTATGTGTATTTATTGAAAAGCAAGGACGAAGCAATATAGAAGTTTATTCTCTATAAGAATGGGGTTGAAAATCAACTTAATAAGAATATTAAGGCGATTAGAAGTGACCGTGATGGAGAGTATGAATCACCTTTTGGTGAGTTTTATGCACAACATGAAACAATACATGAGGTCACGCCACCTTATTCACCTCAGTTAAACGGAGTTGTTGGGCGTAAAAATTATACCTTGAAAGAATGATGAATGCAATGCTGTTGAGTTCTGGGTTGCCTCAGAACAGTTGGGGGGAAGCTATTTTGTCAGCTAATTACCTTTTAAATAAGGTACCCCGTAAGAAACATGAAAAGACACTTTATGAATTGTGGAAAGGAAGAAAGCCTTTCCTATAAATATTTACGAGTGTAGGGTGTCTTGCTAACGTAATGATACCTATACCTAAGAAGATGAAAATAGGTTCAAAAACAGTTGATTGTAGTTTCATAGGATATGCTCATAATAGTAGTGCTTATCGGTTTCTTGTGCATAAGTCACAAAACCTCAAAGCTTTAAAAAAGCTGTGAGCTCTTTAGAGGGACCTTTGTGGAAAGAAGCCATTAAGATTGAAATTGATTCCGTAATGCAAAACCATACATGCCAACTTGTGGATCTTCCTCTGGGATGCAAACCACTAGTTTCTAAATGGATTTTCAAGAAGAAAATGAAAGCAGATGGATCAATTGATAAGTATAAGGCTAGACTTGTTATCAAAGGTTATAAGCAACAAGAAGGTCTAGATTACTTTGATACATATTCTACAGTGACGAGAATAAATTCCATTAGGATAATACTTACGATTGCCGCTTTGTAGAATCTTGAAGTACATCAAATGGATATGAAGACAACCTTTCTTAATGATGATTTAGATGAAGAGATCTATATGGAATAACCTAAGGGTTTGTTACTCCTGGACAAGAAAAGAAAGTCTGCAAATTGGTGAAGTCTCTGTACGGCTTAAAGCAAGCACCAAAACAATGGCATGAAAACTTTAATGGTGTGATGCTTGCAAATGGGTTTAAAATCAATGAGTATGACAAATATGTCTATGTCAAAGATACTAAAAATGGTTATGATATTTTGTGTCTTTTTGTTGATGACATGCTCTGTGTTGATAGTAATGAGAAGATAATAAAATCTACCAAAAATATGTTGAATTCAAAATTTGACATGAAAGATATGGATCTGGCTGATGTAATTTTGGAAATTAAAATTACAAGGACTTATAATGGACTTAGGCTTAGTCAGTCACACTACGTAGACAAGATTTTGGAAAAATTCAATAAAGGTGATTCTGGAGTGTCTAGGACACCGATAGACTTAAGTCTAAGAATAAAGGTAAGAGTATTTCACAAGTAGAATACTCTATAGTGATTGGTAGTCTAATGTACTTGATGAGTTATACCAGACCTAATATAGCCTACACAATCAATAAACTAAGTAGATACACGAGTAATCCAAGTGTCAAACATTGGAAAAATATTATGAAAGTACTGAGGTACTTACGCTATACTTGTAGCTACAGACTACATTATACTAGATATCCTACAGTATTAGAGGGATACAGTGATGCAAATTGGATATCTGATATAAAAGACTTAAAGTCTACTAGTAGGTATGTGTTCACACTAGCTGGAGCTGCTATATCATGGAAATCTTTTAAACAAACGGTTATAGCTCAATCCACGATAGAATTTGAGAGCTTTAGATAAATGTGGAGATATTCCAGATTGGCCTAAGCTTGTGCCGCCTATATGTATTGTCACGCCCTGACATCTCTTATTTAGAGATTTTAGGGTGTGATTGAATAAGAATTTAATACAAATTACGTCATTTATATCTCATAAATTTTTTTTTTATATACATCACAAGAATTCATTACAACTTATGACTATTTGTTCAAAATTAATTTTTACATACGCTGGTGACAAAATCACTACATCATTTAATAGTCACCAAGCAAAATCTCCCATTACATACTAGGAGAATCAAGACAGTCCCCAAAATTATATGCATACTGACTCCAGACTCCTAAGAAAGCTCTGGGACATCTCTAGGATGAGCATCCTTCTGTGTACCTGTGAAGGCAGGGGGTGAGCCTAAAGCCCAGTAGGAAAGTTCTAACATTATACGAAATTATTCACATTCCACACATATTCAATCACAAGAGTAGACATCCAATAATAATATATCAAACTATTATGTTCGTTCACATATGAAATTTCTGTTCGTATTCCCCTTGGATCTGTATACAGAACGGCCCATCCAAGGTCCGACACATCATATCGAAATATTCGTGCTCCCCTTGGGTCCGTATACAGAACGGTCCACCTAAGGTCCCACACCTCATATCAATATATTCGTGTTCCCCTTGGGTCCGTATACAGAACGGTCCACCCAAGGTCCAACACTTCATATCATTATATTCTCATATCAATATATTCGTGTTCCCATTGGGTCCGTATACAGAACGGTCAACCCAAGGTCTAACACTTCATATCATTATGTTCGTGTTCCCTTTGGGTCCGTATACAGAACGGTCCACCCAAGGTCCAACACTTCATATCATTATATTCTCATATCAATATATTCGTGTTCCCCTTGGGTCCGTATACAGAACGGTCCACCCAAGGTCCAACACTTAGAATATCATATCCGCATTCTCCTTGGATCCGTATACAAACGGCCCATCCAAGGTCCAATGCATACATTAACAGCCTTTTAATATCATCACTATAATAAATCTCAAGAAATTATGATTTTTATGCAAAATCCAGGACTTTTTGGGAAGTATTCAGTCGATTTGGGGTGGTTCTGAAATTTTGCTCGACACTCGACACTGTTCACTCGACACTATTTTTCGATACTGTTCACTGAAAACACTGTTCACTCGACACTGTTTCTCGATACTGTTCACTCGACACTGTTTCTCGATATTGTTCACTCGAAATTATTTCTCGACACTCGACACTTTTTCTCGACACTCGACACTGTTACTCGATACTATTTACTGAAAATACTGTTCACTCAACACTGTTCATCGAAAATACTGTTCACTCGACAATGTTACTCGACACTGTTTCTCGACACTCGACACTTTTTCTCGACACTCGACACTATTCACTCGATGCACTGTTCACTGTCGAGCAAAACACCATAATCGAATTCCAGAGTTGGTTCAAAACGTATCATTTCCATATTTCAACTCCCAACTTTAAAAATTCACCAAAAATCCGTTTTAACTCCAAATTCAACGAAATCAACGGCTAATTAAAGCTTAATACGTCTATTTTCCAAAACAAATGAGAAATCATACAATTCTCAATCCAGAAAAATGCATCAACTCAACCAATACAAGACATTTATATGAATTACACTTCTCACAAAATCATCTCTACTCCACTTTATCAACACTTCAACTCACACATAATTCTTCATGCAATCACAACAAACAATTTGCAATAAGTAACTTCACTCATAATTCATCATCCAAGCAACCAAGAATTTAAGTCAAAACATGTCACATACATAACAACAATATCAATTCAACTACCAAACACATAACATGAAGTAAGTATAGTGTTAGAATCTCCTACTTGTTTTTCAAGCTAAACTTCTTGAATTTTTTTTTTTCCTCTCTTCTCCTTCCTCTCCTTTCTCTTCTTCTTTTTCTCTTCTTTTCTTCCTGGAACGTGAACTCCTTCTCCTCCTCTCTTCTTTTCTTTTTTTTTTTTTCTCTCTCCAATTCTAGAAAACCCCATCTCTTATATACATAAGGCCTTGACTCAATGGGCCTAAGTCCAACAATTTCAAATTCAAGCCCAATTCACCCTTACCAATTCCAACACAAGCCCACTTCTATTATCCAACCCAATTCTCATAAAATTACTCAAATACCCTTAGTCATATTTTCTAAAATTTATAATATATATATATATATATATATATATATATATATAGGATTCCATAGTATATTTCTAAAATTATAAAATATATATATATATATATATATATTTTGGAATTCCACATGTATACATTATGATAGTCAATCTGCTATTGCACAGGCTCAGAATAACATGTATAATGGTAAGTCTAGACACATTTGTCGTAGGCATAATACCATTAGGCAACTACTCTCAACTGGAGTTATCACTATAGACTATATTAAGTCTAAGGATAATCTTGGGGATCCGCTTACAAAAGGGTTAAATAGAGAGCTAGTTAATAAGTCATCTAGAGGAATGGGACTGAAACCCATGAAAGAATAAGTCAATACAAAAGGAAACCCAACCAAGTTGACTGGAGATCCTAAAATCTACGTTCAAAGGGACAACCTAATTGTAAAAAGCTAAATAGATCACTGTGGGGCTAACCTCTTGTCCATTCTTATGATGAAAACAGTGATACTCGTAAAGATAAGGTTAAGTATTGCTTTTAATGATTCTTATACGTCAGAAATCTGAGCAGAGTAATGTGGGTTACTCTTTGATAAGAAATCACCTATATGAGAATGAAATAGGGCCGCTTTTAAAAGAATTGTTTAGGGCTTAATTCTTGAAAAATTCTTGCAGAACCAGGGTATTTTCACGGCCAAAATGAACATAATAATGAGAACTGGAAATTCTAGGAAAGATTCCTATGTCGAGTATATCATCGTTTACAGATAAATAACATAACAGTTCAAGGACATCATGTCTACTTATTTATCGGTATAGTAAATATGCTTTCACAATGAAAGGTTCAAATGGTAACACCTACCTATCCTATGTAGGAATCGATCATTGAACTCTATCACTAGGTCAAATATTCGTCTGTTTTCAATCAATTTCATTCATGTGGGAGATTGTTAGAAATTTAAAAGGTTTGAATGGAAATTGATTTGCAGCTCATGTATTATTGAATGAATAAGTGGTTACAAGTATAATGTGAAATTGAATAAAAGTTGGTATGGAATTAAATAGAAGTTCGTGTTTGAAATTACTTAAGTTTAAGTTACAAATTCCATAGCCTATATAAAGAGGTTCTCTCTCATTTATTTAACACATCACAAGCAAGCTCTCTCTTTCTCTCTAGCTTGTTTATCTCTTACTTTCATGTGTTATTAGCTTCTAGTTCTAAAGTTCGTGATAAACTTTAAACGTTTCCAGTTCACTTAAGTAGAAGAGTAGTGCTTCTCTTGCTATTAGTTGTCGTTGTATCCTGGAAGATAGACGCCAATAAAATTCTCAAGCATCTAATGGAGAAGGCGAATCTGTTTTGAGAGCCTCGACGGATAATTTCTATTGCTAGAAAGAGCTTCCAATTGGTAATTTTTATTTTAAAGTTAAATTAAATTATTTTTATATGTTATCCTTATATATTGGATACATTTTCTAACAAATGCAATTATGCAAGCAATAAATTGTTCCAAGTTCCAAATTTTGCATGGCAACTGATTGCATTGAGTCTTATAAATTTATTTAAAGTACTATATGTGTATTTGAATGATTTAAATTTTTATTGTTATTTTTATTTAAGAACTTTAATTAATTTAGAAATAAATTTTTATGCATTATATTATAGTTTACTAAAATTTTAATTTGTGTCATTAACTTTATATATCATTATTTTTGTATATTATTATCTTAACTTGTGTTTTTTTATTGAATCATATTGGATTGTTTTTTGGTAAATTTTTTAAAGTCCGGATTGGACGCATCGAATGTTGTTTTTTAAAAAGTCAAATTGGATTGGATCATATCAGATTGGATTGGAAATCTCTAAACCAATTAATATTAGATTGGATTGGTTATTAGTTAAATCCATCGATCCAAACTGACAAACACCCCTAGCTTGTAGAGAGCTTGTAATCAATAGGGAGTGCAAGAGATATTTGGATGTAATTGGGGATTTGGTTTTGTGAGAAAATTCCTCAATTTCGTATACTCCATTTTGTTAATAAAATTATTCTTTTTATTTTCGTCTATGGATGCAGGCTAAAAAGCCGAATCACGTAAATTATTGTGTGCTCTATTTTGTTATTCTCCATATTTTTCGCTATTAACCTAATTTTGCTTCGGTATAAATCGAATCTTGTCCTAACAGTTATCAAATTATAAATCACAAAAGTAAGCAACGTTGAAAATTAATTATAAGCTCTCCTTTATATTTTGTTCATAATAGGATATATTTCATTGCGCAATTTCTTTTCTCCATCCAACATCTATTTCTTATTTTTTGACAAATTTTAAACCATTATAAAGGTAATGTTGATCTAAATGAAGTGTAAAGAGTTTGAATAGGAAAAAAGATTAAACACATATTACTTTACTTTTCGTAGATATTTAAGTAATTTAATGTAAGGATAAACTTTTTATTAGAAAAAATATTTAAAATAATAAAAATACTAGGATCTCTCTCTTGCTCACAATCCCTACTAGTATTGACATGTATCTAATTTTTATCCCAAATTAGGGTTGAATAAAATTAAGTTGGAGTTCTCATGAAATTATTGTTGATAATGATGTTAGTTAGATAACAATTGACGCAGTATAAGGTTCCTTTTTTCTTTTTTTTTTTGAGGTTTACAAACAGCAGAACTCAATTTTCTTAGGGTGTTGTTATTCAAACTTCACATAATATTTTTTTAACCCCCTCTTTTAATTTTTTTAATTAAATATGCATCAAAATTTTAATTACCAAGATCACCACTTATAGTTATTATGTCTTCCATGCCCTTTTCTTCTTCATGTCGAGCCAAGCCTTCCCTAGCCGGTCATCAGGTCGGACACGGAGCTTAGTCACGTGCGAGGATTAGTCATCTCTTTTTACTAAAATTCGAAATTAAAAAAAAAAAAATTGGTGCTCATCCCTTCCTTGTTCCTTTTCATTATCTGCTTGGTTAGTTGATTTCAATTGACAACAGTAAGAGTTAGGCGCGAATAGATTAAATTCTTATGGATGAGCCGTAGTCCTCGATTATAGGATTGAGTCCAGGAAGTTAGCATGCAAGGCAGGCTCAGGCGAGCCCTTCCTCATTTGTTACTTCTCCATTCTGTTTTCAGTCTAATTGCGTATTAAGAAAGATTAGCTAAAAGTTAAATAAAGAAAGATAAAAAAGTCCTTTTGACCGAAACTAAATTGTTTTGGTAGATTAAATTTTTTAATAACTTAAAATTTAAATAGAAATTAAAAAAAAAGCCCCATTTTCTTAAGTTCAAGCCCAACGTCCGATGAGGGTTCTTTTCACTGCGAATTGACTCCAACCATAAGACTACGGTCATATTAATGCCCATGACAGCTACTTGGCTTCCCCAATCAGTGGTTTCTTTAACAGAGTGGGCACCATCGCCAGCGTGGGCACGTTGGCGGCCTCACAAGAAGCGCAGGGGAAGGGACCCTTAATACTAATGTTTCACGTTTTGTCCTTTGTGGAAAAAACACAGCCACGTCGTACCGTATCTGACGAGAAATACCCATCAGCAACTCCTCAAACAAATGAAACTCTCAATTCAACCAGTCCGCGTCTGAGAAAGTCTCCAGTGAAATAAAAGCATCAGAGTCTATGCAGTATATGCTTTTTTTTTTTTTTTTTTGTGTTTGCCAATCTTAAAGCTAAATTGTTGTCTAAAAGAAAAAACATGTTCAATCCAAATTTTGATGGATCATTTGATGTTTTAAGCCAAAAATGACATTCATCGGGGACATGAGATTACGACTCAAAATAGAGTTCCAGCCACTAATGCAATTAGATATACAAACAACTCGTATCATTAAAATGAAATTCAAACTCAATTGGTGAGAGGATTTCTTCCTAAAGCCACGATAATTGTTGCATGCGAATGTATATGAAGTTTGTGGCTTTGTGTGATTGGCCTTCTGCACATTCGTGGAAATGTCGATGTAAAGCTGAAAAAACAAAGACTTAGGATAGAGTAACGTAACAAGCCCCATCCATTCAAATTTCAACTAACACCTTTAAAAACCACACACTGATTACTGTTTGGTCCCAACTACATTTGACCTGAAATTGAATGAGAAGCGAATTCATTCTTCTACGTTCTAGAATAGTCATGTGAAAGCATTTGGAACCTCTTATCTTCAACATTATTAATTGAAACAATATCAATAAGTATCTTTAAATTTGACTTAATTTTAATTGGAGAATCATTATACATTCTCGTTTTTTATCAATCGCACCCTCAAAAATGATGATTTGAGGGGTGAAAATAATTATTTAAATACAAGTTCAGAGTGTAGTTGATTAAAAATGTACAGTTATTCTTCGCTTAAGATTAAACTAAACCCATTGATATTTACTGATATTGTCTCATTATTAATCTGAAAATATATCATCATCCACACTGGTTCATCATTAATGATTAATTTTTTTGTATGTGTATATATATAAGGTTGAGATACTTTAACTTACATTTTTTAGCTTAAATCTAAACACTAATTAATGATCATTCATCTCACTAATCCAATGACTCTATATTTTAATTAGTGAATCTCACATCCCTGTTTCGTCTGATAAACTCTATTCAAGACTTCGATATGATAACGAATTTTAATTTTTAATTTTTTTTATTTTACTAACATCTTGAGAATGATGTCAATTAGCATTTAAAATAAATTTAGGATAGCATTTGATACATCACTTAGAAAGTTGGAATGAATTTTTATGATAACCATTCGGATATAGAATGGAACTTATATGCATGATTTTTTTTTTTAATAAAGTTTTAGGTTTTAATTACGTTCAAATTTAGAACAGTATTTGATAGGTAACTTATGGTAGAAAAACGGCATGAAAAACGACTGCCAGCAAACTGGTGTCGACAAATGAAAGCGTTGGTCGGTCCATGCGGCGTCCTCCAGGCCCCAACTACCTCTTTTCTGAGTGGTCTAATATTTGCCAACGAGATAGAGATACCATAGCGGATCGATGTTTGGCACCGTCTAATTGTAGCTTGGCATTCGTATTCGATGTGATCAGGGACCACGCGGATTCGTATTTTATTGACCGTCGTTTTTGGTTTCCGCATAATCGGTGCGATCCTATGTACCCGAAATGAAAGTACACAATTATCAAATCAAAACTGTTATGGAACCTCTTGTGGATCGTAGTGGCCGCCTTTACGTTGTTAATCCATGTTAGTCTTTGGACTGCTGAAAAAAATAAATATAAAAATCAATTATACAATTCACATTCAACCGGCCCCCGGCTGATGGAATAGAAAATTATTTGTCTTTTATCATTAGCCTAATAAAAATATAACACAGTTTGTTTCAGCATGAAGCAATATGCATGGCTAATGGATGAAATCAGATCGTTACTTGTTATCTTATCCTTGTAATTGATTTAATTTGAGCTCCATTTTTGTCATGTTTCTTGCATTGGTGAAGATATGAAAGGAGTGATGAACAAGCTTGTGTGTTACAGATTAATAGTTCCTAAATTGTAGTTACGATTTTTATTTAATGTGAACATATAAGCAAAAGAAGAAAAAAAGGCTTGTTATCGATTCTCTTTAATCTTATATATATATAAAGAAAAAAGACGATAATAGATAGGACTAGATTACTGCAAGTCATCGACTTCTTCCCAATTTATGAATCCATAAATACGTTAATTTTACAAAGCAATATTTTATTGGATGATAACCATCGCAAAGTTCGGCCCTGATTTGAATTATGGTTTGAATCTTTAGGTAAGAGTAATAGCAGTTTTTTCAAATTTTATCATAAATTTTGTATCAAAGATAATGCCTATTTAATTTATATGTGCAAGTAGATAATGTGATTATATAATATGATACGATAGTTTAAATTTTATGTCATATTATTTTGAATGCATAAATTTAGGATAAGTTTTGGAAAATACATCACTACTCTTTTACGTATACAAAAAGAATAGTTACTAGTAATATACATCCTAATATTTATCTCAAAATTATGTATATGAAATGACATGAGATAAAATTAAAACCACCCCGATACACCATATCACTGATTGCATAATCAAATCACTCATTTGGCAAACCCATATTCAATATACATCATTTAGGATATAAAATTTAGGATACAAGAAGAGTATATTTTTTGTACTAAAAAAGAAAAATTGGAATACAAGACGAGAATCATTATTTATACAAATAAAAACAAGTAAGACTAGCATAATTTTAATAACTCTACTATTGTTCTTGCACGGAATTGATATAACGTTACTTTTAAATGGCCATATTATTAACGAACATGGTCGCTCTTGATCCATTCCGACAACCAAGCAGAAGAGGCACTCATCCATTCATGTATTGACATATT